>MDKH01182445.1:0-22983 GCA_005239495.1 Nicotiana undulata | reverse complement strand
TTGTAGTTATCCGGGTTGTATATGCATTGGGCCTAGCTGTGGCTCAGCTTATGTCTACGGCCTTACCCCATATTGTCATTGTATTCCGCACTTTCATTGTTGTTGTTGTCGTTGGCTTGCCTAACGCCACCGTAAGGCGCCATCACGACCTGGACCGGTTTTGGGTCGTGACAAAATCCATGTATAAACCTTGTATTTAACTTAAAACGTGAAGAAATAACTTACCTTGTGATCCTTGACGAAAATCCCTCCTGGAAGCTCCCCACAATCGCCCATGTCAAGATGAAAAATGGGAGAACAAATGACAAATTCCCGTTTTAAAACATTCTTCCAAGGACAATATCCGCACCTGCGATCAACCTCTCGCACCTGCGATTCCGCAGGTGCGCCCAAACACCAACACCTGCGGCCTCCTAAGCCCCCAGCCAAACTCGCACCTGCGCCCCACTGTCCGCATTTGCGCCTTCGCAGTTGCGGAAATTACATCGCACCTGTGTTCTCATCCAAGCCACCACAATCTCGCACCTGCCGCGCCAAAGCCGCTCCTGTGGCAAAAGCCTCGCAGGTGCTGTTGCGCCAGACACCAGCAACTTTAGCTTTCTTAAACTTCAAATATTGATCCGTTAATCACCCGGAATCCACCCGAGGCCCCCGAGACCCCATCCAATAACACCAACCTGTGCCAAAAGATGACACGGAATTGCTCGAGGCATCAAATCACATCAAACAACATCGAAACGACGAATCGCTCTCCAATCCAAATCTTTAAGAACTTATAATTTCAAACTTCTACATCCGACGCCGAAACCCTGTCAAATCACATCCAATTGACCCCAAATTTTGCACACAATTCATATTCGTCATTACGGACCTGCTCCAACTTCCGGAATCGCATTCCGACCTTGATATCAAAATTTCCACTTCCGGTCAAATTCTTCAAAAACCTTCAAATTTCTATCTTTAGCCAAAGGACTTCAAACTGACCTCCGGACATCCGAATTCACTTCCGATCGAGCTTCCAACTCCAAAATCACCATACGAAGTTATTCCTAGACTCGGAATCCCAAACGGACATTAATATCTCTGAAATGCGCTTCAAGCCAAACTTAGGAAATTCCTTCAAAAATGTTGACTTCCATAATATACGCTGAAACGCTCCCGGGTTATCCAAAACCCGATCCGGACATACGCCCAGGTCCAAAATCCTCATACGAACCTTCTAGAACCTTCAGATCTTGATTCCGAGGTCGTTTACTCCAAATTCCAATCTTAGTCAATCCTTCCAACTTAAGGCTTACGAAATGAGAATTCTCTTTCAAGATCCACCCAAACTTCCCGAATTTCAATTTCGATCATGCGCACAAGTCATAATACCTGAAATGAAGTTGTTCATGGCCTTAAACCACTAAACGATGTGCTAGAGCTCAAAACGACTGGTCGGGTCATTACATTCTCCCCCACTTAAACAGACGTTCGTCCTCGAACGTGCGAAGAACTTCTTTTGAGTTATCTGAAATCACTGTTTAACACCCCGTGCACCTGCCCGTGCTGCCACAACCCAGTTGAGCATATAAGATTGATCAAATCTGAAGATATCCTCCTTTATCTATATAATAAGCTCAGAACCCAAATTTTAACACTTGAAATTCTCTGCCAGGCATGTTCCCAATACATGAACATCATGATAATTACCACATGAGGCACCAGAACACAACTGCGTACCTTTGCTGAATCGGCACCGTACACCGCATCGTCCATCATCTAACCACAATGACGCTCCCTGAACCTTAATAGCCAAAATTCTCTGAATCTGATGCTCCCAATGCACCTTATAATATACATACATACATCCTGCTATAATGTTGAGGATACCACAACAACGAAGGAGATGTGTAGAAATTCCTAACCAAGTGCAGAGGTAATCCAAACATTGAAATCTTTCCTCTTGACTTAGATCATCATCTCATTATGAACCAACTTCTGGTATTTGACCTGTAATATGCTTCATATAATCTTATCACACCGATCCAAGATTTATAAATCTCGTCTCACCCAGTATGAACTGCTCAGACAACCAATCACCCCAGACATGACCAATAGTCTCACATGATGCCACAATGCGCCAATAGGCCACAATTCGAACGTGATACATAAGGAAATGACTCAGGAAAGGACTACACAACTCACGCAACTAATATGAATTTTCCTCATAATACAGGAAGTATGACATAACAAAAATAAATATAGGGAACCATACCCATCATCACATTGTTGCGGCGTGCAACCCGATCAAAATAACATACCCGTGGCCACGTGCCACCCGGTCCCATCATAAAATTTACATAAGGAGATATACACGAAGCTGATTTTTCTCACTGTTACAAATTACTGAATACCGGCCACAAGCACGCTAAGTGCATAATACCATTCTAGGGATACGGATAGGGCCATAAGCTACAAAACTCAAGCACCATTGGGGTACGATATATAATTTGAATCTCAAGAGCCATCCTACTCACATAACCTGATCACTACGCGAAATCTCTACACCTAAGAAATTATGAAGTCGTTTCACGACTCACACAGCACAATCATAATATCCCATGAGTTTGACGATGATGGGACAACACCTGATATTCCAGCACCCCTCCTTGAGGAGCGCTATGCTGAAATTAACACATCTGACTCGCGTGATGCCCATAATCTTATTTAATCCATTCACACACTTCAAGCCAATTTTGCTCGCACTGAACTAGGCTGATAGCCTTACCTGGGTCCAAAACAGCCTACTTCCTCTCATAATACACAAGATAAACCTTCATAGCCGGGACAACACCGCGCAATCCATAACCAACTGAACCAAACGCCTCCCAGGAATAAATTCTCAAATAGCAATATTGCACTTCCTTATACTCGGTCTACACCTTTAATAAATCAGGTGACTACCTGTCACACTTATACCATCTTCCCGTGGTCACGCTCCCATGACCTTCCACGAGGTAACAAGTCTGAACATCCATACCACCGACCACACTAATCCTGCAAAACACATCAAGAACCCATGAACAGGGCACAAAGCCTCTTTCACCGAATATCGATCTCAAGTGACACTGAAGATAACACCAGCTTACTCTGAACTTTCAAATCGCTTTTTCTTGCTCCTCCGAGCTCATGACATCCTTGTTGATGCCGAACCGCGGTCCGATTCTTACTTCCAGCTCCCCACTGACTACTGCACCCAACATGCCGATATGGAATAGCATAGGAATTCCATCATACTTTCTGAACCGCTAATAGGGTGAACACTTCATCATATAGAAACCTCCTACTTACCTCAATTCATGAGAACCATAACAACACACAAGCGAATTCTCACAATCACAATACATGCAAGTCCTTAAGTAGTGGTATGAACAACCATAAACCTTCTGGGATCCGCCTACACCTGACATGCCATAGCACGTGAATGCTTCCAAATGGAATCTATTACGACGGCCGACAAGCCCCACACACATCTTCAAAAACCATACACATACTCAATCACACCAAAGGAACTGATCACTGCCGTACATGTGCCATTTCAACCCTGGCTAACCAATATATCTTCTTTTTATCATCTTTAATTGCCTCAAAGATAATAGTGACTTCCTTCAACTCATAGCAAACTCCACCCTCACACATCCCGAGGGAACTTGATTCACGAGACATGCTTCCTAAATCCCGCAACCCGTCTCACACCCTCTTAATAATCTTTCTACAACCTGGAGTTTATTTCTCCCACCCTTCCAATACTATCATGCATGCTGAAAATAACATAGAGCACTCCAACCATTTTCCTTCTTCTCAGAAATTATATTGTAAAAGCTCGATCCTTAATAATACTGCTGCCTGAAACCCTAAAACGCCGCATTCTTAACTTTTGAATTTCACTAGGACCGCTATTGAGAGTCACCCACTCTGACTTGCCCCGAATACAATCAACTCCAAGGCTCTAATAGAACATGAAACACCCATTTTTAATAAAGCACGGGACTGAGTCACTATCCTTACAACCTACCTATGCCTTTGGCATACATTCTGAATCTTTCAAAGCCTAACCCTGGTCCAACAGGGCCAACTTTTGCACACATTCATCAAATCCCACGCAAAGTCACCCTTTTTACTCATTTCCCTTAGCTGTAACAACTTTCCAATACGCCGACAATTAGCAACCCCATGAGAACACAATCCTACAACCCAACTGCAGGTGGTGGGACTCCCACACTTAGCCCCAATCTACATCCTTGCACCACTCTAGACCTTGCTGAGATCCTTTCTCCTTTGTTAACCTAATCTTGCTCAACCATTCCGTCCGATTCTTCCGAATTCTCCTGTTAGCATTCCCTAAATACTCAACTTCTCCAGCACCATTCACACAATCTGCCTCCTACCGAATAGCGACTAGGATTCCTCGCAGAAACTTGCCAACCACACAACCGCTAACCTACTCACAGAAGATAAGCCACCTGTGGAAAATCACCAACTGACCCCTTCTAATGACGCTGAAATGCACGAACTCAGTAACATCAATACCCCATCCTAAGCTTTCTCTCATTCACCAACTTTACCAGTCCGTCCACTCCCCATGGACATCTACTAAATGCGCTACAACAACTTCAGATTCATCGCCACATTGCATCCTTCTTCATCCCTAACGACTCCTCCCTGTTGCATCCAACCTTCCGTCGAATAACCAACATTTCAGCTTAAGCTCGAGGACCCACTCACTGTCCCCTAAGACTCTCAAATCACTCCAAACTTTTCCTCAAGATAGGCAGTTGTCTTACCACTGAACTCATATGTTGCACTGCCACTCTTCCCACTTAGTTAAACTCATTCCTTCAAGCAACTACCCGACTTCCGTCCTTTATGCCTGGCATTTTGAGATTTAGCCACCACCTGACAATTCTCACAGGTCTGCCTTCATTGCATGCTTCTCAATTGCGGCCTCAATTCAATATCATTCTTTGCAACACCTAAACCAGCAGATCACCATAACTTCGACTCCCCGAAGATCATCTTTCTCGAGCTGCCTTCAATAGAAATGGCTATTCAATTCTGAACCACCACACACCCCGATCTATGACAACCGCTTCTTAAATACTTCTTCGCAGTACTCTGACCCCATTCCACCGAGGAAACCTTGGCACCGAATAACTTAACACATTCCATTCGATTAAAACAACGATACCACATCACAGATGAAAACTCCACCTCGCTTGATAACACCAAGTCTTATTACTTTATCCCAAAACTTTGAACATTCATAGTCCAATTGCCCTTCCTCCGCCGGAACTATAATACTGAAATCTCGAAATTACGTTCTGAGAAGACCTCCCTTCAAACCATTCATCACCCCAACATATGGGCAAGCATTCTACCATCATACCGACACCGCGCGATAACCAATCGTTAGCATCATAACAATCTGAGCATAGCCTCAAAGTTCTCAGAATCACAACTACTGGTTGAAAACAACATATTACTCTCCTGCATAGCAACAACAATAGCCTCAATCATATTCGCAGGGAGAAACATCTTGCACCACCTCCATAGTATCATTAAAATCCCTCAAATCCTAGATTCATAACAAGCGCTTCGCGATGTGTAAGATTGAGTAGGAAGAAACATAGGCATAATCCTTAAAGGAATCAAATCGCACGATGAGGAATCAAGAAGGGAAGTACTCCTAACAACCCTGTAGCCTCTCGAAGATAAGTACAGACGTCTACGTACCGATCCGCAAGACTCTACTAGACTTGCTCATGACTCGTGAGACCTAAGGGAACCTAGTGCTCTTATACCATGTTGTCACGACCCAAAATCCGTAAGGTCGTGATGGTGCCGGACACCACTGTCAGGCAAGCCAATCCTTAATTAATTGAAATAAACTCCTATTTCAACATTTTTTTGAAATCATTACCATTCACTTTAACACGTAATAACTAGATAGAAATCCATTTAAGTAAAAAAACAACAGTCTATTTTTTCACTTTAACTAAATACAACCCAAATACATCCCAGAACCCGGTGTCACAAGTACATGAGCAATTTCTAAGAATTTATACAATTATGCAAAGCTTGTGCGAGATACAAATTGGACAAGGACTTTTAAAATAAAGTATAGTACATAGAGGAAGACTCTGACGGCTGCGGATCGCCTCTAGATGATACAGCTCACCTAAGTCTCCAAAACAGCCTCATCGCCATGAAAGTACATGTGCAACAAAATGCACAGCAAGTGTAGCATGAGTACGAAAACAACGTGTACTCAGTAAGTTTCTCGCCTAACCTCGGAGAGGTAGTGACGAGAGGTTGAATTAGACGCTTGATATAAGTCAGTTGAATATAATCAAGTGAGGTGCTAGGCATGAGTATCACAGGTAATTAAGTAATAATCAAGAATAAGAAAATATCAACTTGTTTCATGTTTAACACATCAATCCTACTTCATTTTTAACTTGGCAATTCAAAACTCCTTAAGCCAATAAGCATGTATAAATCACAAGAAATACACAGCATTTATCATGTGCAAACAAAATGCTGAGGGTCAAACGACGCAGACCAACAATAATAAAATTGTGCACTGCGAGGGTCGAACAACTCGAACCATAGATGCATCTATTTTCTATTGCTCGCGAATCATACCTGCGACTCAGGTGCTCATAGGTACACGTATTCACATAATAATCCTCATATTTTTTATCAAGAAAACAACTTCTCAAGAAAATGATAAAATTCTCTTTAGGTAAACATGAAGATAGTGTTTAAATCATTTCTGGAAATTCATTTGCCAAGTTTGATCAGGGTTTAAATATCACTGATTCATCCGGAACACAATTATGCAAGGAAGGATCCATTCTATTCTCAAATGATTAGGAAAATAAGTTCTGACCCTTTTTAAGTATTCTATTACTAACTCAATAATATCACCTGGCTAATATCATTGATAAAATCACAAGTACAACAGGTAAGGCATGCTAGTGGGTCCAAGACTACCCGGACATGGCATAACAGTAGCTACGCACGGACTCCCGTCACCTCGTGCGTACGTAGCCCCCACAAGTAGTAACACATATTTAATTAGTTCACCTAGGGGGACAATTCCCCCTCACAAAGTTAGAAAGGAGACTTACCTCGCTCCGAAATTCCATAACCGGCTTCCAAGCCCTTCCGACGACTCCAATTGATGCACAACGCTCAAAACTACCAAATAACAGGCAAAGCAATGAAAATTCACTCTAATACTCGTAACAATTTAAATTATATAATTTCCCAACTTCGCTCAGTGAATTGACCAAAATGCCCTCAGGCCCACGTGCCCGAATTCCGAAATTTCTCGAAGATAAACTCTACCCATAGATTTACTAGTTCAAATATACAATTTACTCAAATACCCATGCTCAATTCGTGGCTAAAATCCAAATTACCAAATTTCTAGGTTTTCTTCAAATTTTCCCACAAATTTAATGTCTAATTCCATGTATAAACCGTGTATTACTTAAAACGTGAAGAAATAACTTACCTTGTGATCTTTGACGAAAATCCCTCCTGGAAGCTCCCCACAATCGCCCATGCCAAGATGAAAAATGGGAGAAGAAATGACAAATTCCCGTTTTAAAACATTCTGCCCAGGCCGATATCCGCACCTGCGGCGCCAAAGTCGCTCCTGCGGCCAAAGCCTCGCAGGTGCGGTCGCACCAGACACCAGCAACTTCAGCTTTTTTAAACATCAAATATTGATCTGTTAATCACCCGGAATCCACCCGAGGCTCTTGAGACCCCGTCCAATCACACCAACCTGTCCCAAAACATGACACGGACTTGCTTGAGGCCTCAAATAACATCAAACAACATCGAAACGACGAATCTCTCTCCAATCCAAATCTTTAAGAACTTAGAATTTCAAACTTCTACACCCGACGCCGAAACCCGTCAAAACACAGACGATTGACCCCAAATTTTGCACACAAGTCATATTCGACATTATGGACCTGCTTCAACTTCCGGAATCGCATTCCGACCCCAATACCAAAATTTCCACTTCCGGTTGGATTCTTCAAAAACCTTCAAATTTCTATCTTTAGCCAAAGGACTTCAAACTGACCTCCGGACATCTGAATTCACTTCCGATCGAGCTCCCAACTACAGAATCACCATACGAAGCTATTCACATACTCGAAATCCCAAACATACATCAATATCTCTGAAATGCGCTTTAAGCCAAACTTAGGAAATTCCTTCAAAAATGTTGACTTCCACAATATACGCCGAAATGCTCCCGGGTTATCCAAAACCCGATCCGGATATACGCCCAAGTCCAAAATCCTCATACGAACCTGTTAGAATCTTCAGATCCTGATTCCGAGGTCTTTTACTCCAAATTCCAATCTTTGTCAATCATTCCAACTTAAGGCTTCCGAAATGAGAATTCTCTTTCCAGATCCACCCAAACTTCCCGAATTTCAATTTCGACCATTCACATAAGTCATAATACCTGAAATGAAGTTGTTCATGGCCTCAAACCATTGAACGACGTGCTAGAGCTCAAAACGACCAGTCGGGTCGTTACACTCAGCATGTGTAGCGTTGTCTTTCCTGACACCACTCATATCGTCCAGTTTAGCTTTTCCCTTACTTTTCGGATTACTTAGAGGAGGAGGAGGTGGAGGGCCTCTGGATCTGGTGTGATATGCTGATGATGCCAGTATGTGTGAACCAACCTTGGGGAATGGGAATAATCAAAATGTAAGAAAAACAAAAAGGTAGCTAAGTCAGTGAGAATTCTGGAAAACATATTTGCGGTATTTAAACACATATTGCGTAAATGAAAATTCGCGTCCTACTTTGGGACCCTCGTTTAGCCCGAGGTAGGCCTAGCGGCAAGTAGATTTGGAGAAATTTAATGCCAATTGTTGGTACCCAATGTTTCCCACATATATTTTTAAAATGCATATATACTTTCAAAATAGTGCACGACATCAACAAGTCATTTTCCATAATTTTTAAATGGTTTTGATCGATATATTTCTGCATTCAATTATATAAATAGTTATTAATTGCATCACAATTGATTTTATAATGATTTACTATTAAATTGTTATCATTTATATTCATATTAGGCTTTAAACATTTTATGCATAATTATATTTGCACCTTTAGGCTGTGATTACAATAATTTTGCAATAATAGCACATATATGCATAATTATATTATTTACACAGAAAAATGACTTTTTATATTTATATAATGTTAAGTAATTATTTTTAATCATTTTCATAGATAAATGACATTTTTATTATTTATTAATTATTTTATAAATTATTTTACAGGTTTAATTAGGTATTTAAAATCTAGCCCCTTTTCTAATTAATTTCGGACCTAGCCTACCCATTACCCCAGCCCAATATAACCTAACCCATTAACTAGCCCAATACCTATAACCGTCCAACCCATACCCATACCCATTTAAAAGAAGACCGAAGCCCCTGTAAAATCCAAGCTGTTGATCCTAATTAATTCCCCCTTTTAACTTATCATCTCCCTAACCCTAAACCATTTTCCAACAAATGCTGCCCTCAAAAACTCTCGTCTCCCCCCTTTCCCTTCCCAAACCCTTATCTGCCATCACCCATTTCCCTTTCGATTCCTACCAGAAATGGAATCATTCATTGATTCCTTACCATATCTGGTCTTACCTCTGTACCAGCTACACATTTTTTATGTTACTTGACTGACTTGCCTCAAATGGCAAGTTGATCTCGAGAGATTCGAACCTAATTTGGTTCAGATTCTCTTATATGCTGGTTATTTCCGTCTGGGTTCATCCTAACCTCTATGAGTACGAATATTTTTCGTATCTTTCAGTTAGGGTTTCAAATCTCTGGTTCGAACAAGGTTTGGGTCATTTCAGTTTGTTTAAACGTTATTATTCATCTATATTTACCTTGTTAATCTTCGAATCCGTCTATTTTTGGTTAGATCTTTTACTTACCCTAAAACTAGGGTTCATATCTTTCCAAATCTAAAATGATTTTTTATTCTCTAAATGTTTTTTTAATGTCCCCGTATATCTAGCTCTGAGCATCTTTATTATAATATTTTTTATTATTTCTGACTGATTTTACTTACCCTATAATTTAGGGTTTTTAATTCTTCAAAATCGAACAAAATATGGCTCAAATCTTAATTATTTCCGCCTATATGTCTTTGTTCATCTTTATTATAGTTCTTTTATACTTCTGCCTATTTTTAATTATATTAAATTTAGGGTTTTTGATTATTTAAGTATTTTTCTATAAATGTTTCTATCTATCTATCTCTATGACTCTTGCCATTAATTGTTGACTAATTTTACTTACCCCAAAATTAGGGGTTTTTGTAATCTTTACTGAAATTTCAGTGTTTCCTTTCCCGTATGGTACTGATATTTCTTTATTTTTGCTCGATTTAACATGTTCTCATTGTTCCTTTACCTTATTTGATCCGGCATTTGAATACTGATTGATTCTGTATAATACATTCCCTAATTTAAGTAGTACTTGCCTAATTTTATGTTGTTATGTGTTGCTAATTGATTGAAGCCGACTTAAATTGGTTATGGAATTTTTTTAATTCCTTATTTATGTATTATTCACTTATTACCTTATTTGTTTGCTCTAATTCAGTGCTATTTAAACCCCTCCCCTATTTTCCCTTGGGACAAACTCGAACTCTCGGACTCACACTAAAACTTAAGCTTTCGCTTGTTCTCTTGTGTTCTGATTTATGTGCTAAGTGTCTCTTGTTTTGGCCAGTTGAAAGTCAAGGCCAAGTTACTCTGGAACTTAACTTCTATTGCACATTTACTTGCTTTCTTCTCAACTGGTATGCCCTAACCTTTGCAAATTTCATTCTCTATGTTTTACTTAACTATCCTGTTCGAATTCACAGCATGATTATGTCCTTTTATATGATCATATGATCTCATTTAGTAACACTGTTAACTTAGGGTTAAATTATTTGAATAATATGAATCCTCTCATAAGTTAGTTTAAAGTTTAGTCTATTTCATTAATCCTACACCTGTTCTGAACTTTGCAAGACATTATAAATATGTAATCACTTAGTTTGTTGCTTAACTCCTCTGCCGTGTCTGTTTATTTCATGTATATGGACAACTCAATTGTTTTACCTAACTGTTTATGTGATGGTTTCTTAAGTACTAGTCTAAATATTTAACTTCACTAGACTTCAAGTTATTTGAGCTATGTGTTTAAGCATGAATTCAGTTTGTTTTCTTGGTGCAATTCTGCCAGCAACTCTATGTTCTGAATCCTGTTTCTTTTGAAATTCAACTATTTTAAAACCTACCCATTTTCCCTTTTATGTACTAATTTTAAAAACCCCATCCTAGTCATTTAGGTTCTCAACCACCCCAGTGTGAGCACTGCCTAGGGTCCACTTGAGACTCCTTTGAACTCTGAAAAACCGGCGACTGGTTTTTCTAATTTCTTATGAACTATCCTCCGAATGTGCAGTTCTAGTGTGAGCATTGCCCTGGGTACACTGAGGCCCTTGGGAACTTTGACACACTGGAACCTAGTTCTAATGTGCTATGAATCCCTATGTTGTGCTTCAAAGTGGTTATGGTTGGAAGGCCTGGTTCCCTTGTTTATTTGGGCCTCTAAAGGCTCCCTATAGTGTAACTATTACCATTATGTAATTCATTCAGCTATTTTGGTCTGTAATAACAATATAATAACAGATTTGGGGATATTTAGTAAAGCAATGGGTTTTTTCTTATAGCCTTTTGTTAAAACTGGGTAGAAATCCTGTCTATAGGATTTAATTATGTTGTCAATTTTGTTCGTTTAAGTGAAAATTTTGTGAGTTCTATATTGTGCTTAGAAATCCTTCCTATAAGACTTTCATGGTCATTTTGATTCTGTATTTTATATTTGCATACTAGAAATCCTGATTATAGGACTTTTGTTTAATTTCGTATATTAGAAATCATGTTCATAGGATCTATACATGTTTCCAACAAATATGCATTGGTAAGCATGCCTATAGGACCTTGTTGTTTGAGTTAACTGTCCTTCCTGGCAATCTGTTTAATTTTTGCCCATACACGGTTAATAGATATCATGTCTTTAGGATCTAAATCCACTCAAACTAGAAATCATGCCTATATGGTTTAAATCAATTAGAAAGCATGCCTATAGGATTAAAAAGGAAATAAAAACCTATCTTTATAAGTTAAAATCAGTGCTATACTATAGGTCAGTAATTAATAAGCTCGTAGAAATCATGCCTATAGGAAACTAGTGGGTGATTCTGAATTCACTCGATATTGTCAATCACTTAGGCAACATATTTGTAGGATTCAATTCTGGGTTTATAATTGTGATACTGCTTGACGCGCCCAGATTATACTGAACAAAATCAGTAGGAAAACAATAGTTTTAACACCACCCTAAAACTGCCTCTGCACTCTATTTTCTCACATAGATATCCTGCCTATCGGACCTTAAAGGTTAATAAAACTTGTGGTTTAATTGTGTGCTTTTGTTGTCTATGTGTGGAGGTCAATGTAAGCCCATACTTGTTCCTTATCTGAAAGTCCTATTCGTTTTTGTTTGTCGCCTAGATTTCACATTTTTAAGTAACATAGGTTGGTCTAGAACTATCCAAATAAAGGTCCTAATACCTCCAGGGCCAATTGTAAGGGACGGGTAGTGCACGCATACGGAAAAATCTAGAAACTACTAGAACGCTTAAGTAACAACTTAAAGATAGTAATTGGGTAGTATGGAGATGACAGTCCGTGCGTTAATACTATGAGTAACACCCTGACTTGAGGGAGTTACAAAGTATTGCATGGAATGATCCTATAGGCTAAAAAACTTAGGGCCCCCCCCCCTACATACTCCTGTTTAAAATACATTGAATATCGTACTTGTCCAAATTGATTTCTTTCCCTTTTAGACTAATTCGATTAATTTATGTTCGGCCGGGACCCACCGTTGTGGACCTCGAGGGGTGCCTAACACCTTCCCCTCAAGGTAATTTGAGCCCTTACCCGATCTCTTGTGATGTAAACTGGTTAAATGAGTTAATCTCTCTTGGTGCCCTAACGCACCTTAATACGTTAGGTGGCGACTCTTCCAATTCCTTACCCGTCCCAAAAAAGGAGTTGCCCCAAAACGTTGAAACCCGATTTTGCGAGAAAAAGGGGGCACGACACCAACGATTGCCTCATTTCATTAACGTAATAAATAAGACGAATCTAAAGCGACAACAAATAAATAAGTAACTAATGGCATTTGGCCTTATTACATTCGAAAAGTAATTCTAAAACAAATAAACCTAATCTATTTGGTCCTAGAGGGACCTTCTCCAGGTTTGGCTTTCTTGGCTCCATCGATCACGTTCTCTAGCTCGCGCATGTCCAGTAGTAGGTATGCCCTTTCCAGATGTCCTACATCGTTACCCTATGCATTATAGCAGTCTATGACTCTTTTCCTCATCTTCCCCTCTAACTCCATTTGACACTGCTCCAGATATTCCAGCCTTTCATTCGATCTAATAGTCATTTCCTTCCATTCATGTAAGGACCCGTAAAATTTCTTGTTTGAGATAATGCCCGAATTAGTCACCAAGTTGTTATAACTGTAGAAATCTTTAAAAACTGACATATTTTGAAATAAAGCACCCCGGAAGTTGAAAGATGTAATTTTCCAGAAGTTGGGCGTTATGCGATTGCATAACGGGTATGCGGACCGCATAATTATCGCATACCGGTCTAGAATACGATCACATTCTGGTTATGCGCACCGCATAGTTGTCGCATTCATGCCCATTGATTTTTGGTGAGGGAGGTTATGCGACGCACTATACGATCACATAACGTGTATGCGGACCGCATAGTGGTCGCATACCTGCACAGTGTGTTTTTAAAGCTAGCCCATCTTGAGGGCCATTCTGCGACCGGTCTGCGGACCGCATGTTAGGAATGCGATCGCATTCCTGACCGCATTCCTGTGTCGGGCTCCTAATTTTTCTAATTTTAAAACCCGAACCCCAGTTCATTAAACACCCCACCCATTAATTTTAACAAGTCTTCTGAACAAAATAGAGAGAAGGAAAGGGGAGTTCTTGAGAGAGAAAGTGGTTCTTCCACCAAAGTGATTTTCACAGTCCCTCAGGCCTGATATTTCGAGTAATCTCCTTCTTCCTCATTCTAACAGGTAAGGGCTCCCAACCTTTTTTCCATTAACTTTCTGATTTTAAACAAAGGGAGGATTAACATGGATTGATTATTGAAAATATTAACTAAGACCTTGCATGCATGTTTAATAATGGTGTTAATCTAGTAAGAGGGAGTGGTTTAGGGTAAATTTCACAAAGACGAGGTTGGTAATCTAGTGGGGTCACATAGTGTTTGGCAAAATGCTTAAGAGGGTCCGAATTGTATGCATGATTTCCAATTCTGAGTTGAATATGTTTAATTGTGAACTAGATTGATAGTACTAGTCGGTTCGGTGGTTTGTGAGTAAAAGTTAAAAAGGGATTTCGACTCCAGGTATGTATGGCTAACTTTAACCCTTGTAAAATCCCTCTTGTTGTGGCATGCATACGGTATGTGAACTTATATGAAAATATGTGAATTGACTGTCTAGTTGATTGCCACCCCACTGTGCTAGACGAGATTTCGAATTGTGACTTGGCGTGTCTACCTTATTATATGCAAAGATGGTAGTTGTTTAAAGTTATTGATATGAAGCATTGTAAATAAGTTGAACGGTTATGGAAACACCTTGTGCATAAATTACTGCTTGATGAAAGTTTGGGGTGCCTTGAGCCCAAGTAAATGAATTGTTAAATGTGAATTTGTGATCCTTGAAAGGAAGGCCCTGTGATGAAATTGTTTGGTGTTTTTGTTAAATTTGTGATCCTTGAAAGGAAGGCCCTGTGATGAAATTATTTGGTGTTGTTGAATTTGTGATCCTTGAAAGGAAGGCCCTTGTGATGAAATTGTTTGGTGTTGTTGAATTTGTGATCCTTGAAAGGAAGGCTCTTGTGATGAAATTGTTTGGTGTTGTTGTTATGAAACATGAATTGTCAGGTGGATCGGGTTGCGCACCACAACACGAAGTAATAAGGTGTGGGTTGTGGTAATAAGGGTGGCCGAGGTAATAAGGGTGGAAAAGTGTTCTTTATCACTATTGATATGAAATTGATGAAACTCGTGAATATGGTGGTGTTGGAAAGGAAAAAGGAGAGATTGTAAAATTGTTGACTTTGATTGTCTCTTTCTGTGTGTTTTGATTGTTGGTCTTATTACTGCCCTTTTTCTTATCTGTGTATTGGTTGATTGTACTTGGGATAAAGTTTGTTCATACATTCTAGTACTATTCCACAGTACTAACGTCCCTTTTTGCCGGGGGCGCTACATCTTTTATATGGATGTAGGTAGTTCCATAGCAAGTAGCTCAACCCGCTGTTAGTGGTACCTCCTCTTCATCTTTGCAGCAGTTGTGGTGATCCCCTCTTCTCCTCAGGGCCGTGTGTGGATTATACCACCCTCTTTTGCTTATGTTGTAAAAGTATAGCTGGGGCCTTGTCACCGGCAAGTTACGTAAAATCCCTAGTATTCGTAGAGGCTCTGTAGACATGATGTGGGTGTTTATATCTATTTTGGGTAGTAACAGTACGTACTCGGAACCGTGGATCATGTTGGAAAGTTATGAATGTATTATGTATGTTTGGATATCAATCGTTGAAATGCTAAAAGAGGAAAAATGGAATTATGTTGTAAGATGTATCTTGAATCTAAATTCGGCTAACTCACATGAAATAATGTATGTTATGAACACGGGGTAATACGTTGGGTAGGAAAGGTAATCCAGGTCCGCTTGACTGGGTTCATCCGGTTAGGCGCCGGTCACGTCCCTCGATTTTGGGGCGTGAGAAACTTGGTATCAGAGCCTAAGGTTTTTAAAGAGTCCTAGGATGTCTCGGAGCCGTGTCTAGTAGAGCCCTTCTTATCGGTGTGTTGTCGACCACATCTATAATTAAGGGGCTACATGGACATTTAGTAAATTACCCTTCCATAGTCATTATATATCGTGCAGTGAATTGGAAAGCAAAAATATCCTTGCCTAATTCGTGCTTTGTTCCGAAATTTTCAGTAATGGCACAGAAGAAGAGAGCTCGACTCGGCCTTGAGGCCAATGCCACCCCGGGTGTGGCTTTGAATTCTGAACCAGATAGTGCGCGTGAGAGTGACTCCCCGACCTTGAATCTACCTGAGCCTTCTATTCCGGATCAAAGAGTTACTGTTCCTGCAGCGGCGGAGGGTGCTACAATCCCTCCCGCTGATATTCCTGATCCCTTTACAGTTCCAGCTTCCGGTCCCGGTACGTCCGATGGGGACCTCAAAGGAGCTATTCATATGTTAACTCAGTTGGTGGCCGCTCAAGACCAAGGATCTCATGCTACCCCTGCGTCCTCCAGCGGATAGGGAGATTTCACCGGCTCCAGGGTCAACCAGTTTCTGCGGTTGGCCCCTCCAGAGTTCTCAGGTACAGACCTAGAGGCCGATTCACAGGATTTTCTTAATGAGATGTACAATACCCTTCGGGTGATGAAGGCTACAAAGACAGAGGGGGTTGAGTTAGCTTCGTATAGGCTGAGGGGAGCAACATATTCCTGGTTCAAGATGTGGGAAGGTTCCCATGGGGAGGGAAGTCCTCTGGCGAGATGGGACGAGTTCGTGAATGCTTTTATGGATCACTTCTTGCCTGCCGAGACTGTGGCAGCCCGTGCTATAGAGTTTGAGGTCCTTAGATAGGGCACCATAAGTGTGTGGGAGTACCACAAGGAGTTCGTGCGGTTGTCTAAATATGCTCCTCATTTGGTGTCGACTATGGATGCCAGGGTTCGACGTTTCGTTCAGGGCCTTAGTCACTTGGTTGTGAATGAAGCTGCTAAAGCTGCCCTGCACTCAAACATGAATTATGGGAAGATTGTGGGATTCGCCCAGGCTACAAAGGCTAGGAAATTGAAGATAAGGTCAGAGAGAGAGAGAGAGTAGTAGCAGGGCCCGGTAAGCGGTCCACTCGGGGAGTTCAGTTGGAGGAGGGATACCAGTTCATGGGAGAGGGTCATCAGGGCCCTCCCAGTCCTATGCACAGTCCTCAGCCAGTGCACCGCCATCAGTGCACCATTTCCAGCAGAGCAGTCACTGGGGACCAGGATCAGACAGTAGGAGACCCCATCAGTCAGGTCGCCCAGAAGGGAGGTTCCAGCAGTAGGGGAGGGCTCCATGCCCTATGTGCGGGAGGTTCCATACCGAGTCTTGTTATCTGGATATCCCGGTGTGCTACGGGTGTGGAGTGAGAGGTCATATTCAGCGGGATTGTCGTGCTCCCAGTTAGGGCAGGGGTAGGGGTTTTGCTCAGTCGTCCGATTCTTCAGTCGCCACATCTTCAGGGCGTCCTCCAGCTCCAGCAAGGCATGGTGCAGTTAGGGGTGGAGCTCGAGGTAGAGGTGGACCCAGCCAGTTCTATGCTTTGAGTGGTCGCCAGAACGCGGAGGCTTCTCCAAATGTGGTTACAGGTATTCTGACTGTTCATGCACTTGATTGTTATGCTCTTATTGATCCGGGGTCCTCCTTGTCTTATGTTACCCCGTTTATTGCTTAAAGTTTGGGATAGAACCCGAATAACTTCATGAGTCGTTCTCTGTATCGACTCTGATTGGTGATTCTATTACAGCCGCGCGAGTCTATAGGAATTGTGTTGTTACGGTATTTCGTCGCGTTACCACAGCCGATCTTATTGAGCTTGGGATGGTAGATTTTGATATAGTTATGGGAATGAACTGGCTTTATTCGTGCTTCGCTAAACTCGACTGCCGAACCATAATCATGAGGCTAGAGTTTCCTAATGAGCCGGTTATTGAGTGGAAGGGAAATGGTGTGGTGCCGAAGGGTAGGTTTATTTCCTACCTTAGGCCTCGAAGATGATTAAAAAGGGGTGTGACTATCATTTGGTCCGGGTTGCGGATACCACTTCAGAGGTGCCTGCTCCCGAGTCTGCACCTGTTGTGAATGAGTTTCTTTAAGTATTTCCAGATGAGCTTCCAGGAATTCGGCCAGATAGAGAGATCGATTTCGGGATTGATGTACTACCAGATACGCAGCCAATATCTATTCCACCATACAGAATGGCGCCAACAGAGTTGAGGGAGTTAAAGGAGCAGTTGAAGAATTTATTAGAAAAAGGGTTCATTCGCGTGTCGCCGTGGGGCGCTCTGGTTCTTTTCGTCAGAAAGAAGGATGGGTCGCTTCAGATGTATATCGATTATCGGAAGCTCAACAAAGTCACTATCAAAAACAAGTATCCATTCCCTCGAATAGATGATTTGTTCGATCAATTGCAAGGTGCGAGGTTCTTCTCTAAAATTGATTTACGGTCTGGGTATCATCAGTTGAAGATCAGAGGGCAGGATATTCCTAAGACCGCCCTCAAGACTTGTTATGGTCATTTTGAATTTTTGGTAAAGTCCTTTGGGCTGACCAATGCTCCAGCAACTTTCATGGATCTTATGAATCGGGTTTTCAAGTCATTTCTAGACTCCTTCGTGATTGTTTTTATTGATGACATCCTTGTCTATTCGCGGAGCCGGGAGGATCATGTTAACCATCTTAGGGCATTTCTGCAGACTCTTCATCATCACCAGTTGTATGCTAAATTTTCGAAATATTAGTTTTGGCTAGAATCAGTCACTTATTTGGGTCATGTTGTTTCCAGAGAAGGGATTCAGGTCGATCCCCTGAAGATCGCGGCAGTGAAAGATTGGCCGAGACCAATGACCCTGACAAAGATTCGTAGTTTCTTGGGTCTAGCTGGGTATTATCGGAGGTTTGGGGAGGGATTCTCTACCCTCGCCTCCCCATTGACTAAATTGACGTAGAAATCAGTGAAGTTCCAGTGGTCCGACGCTTGTGAGAAGAATTTTCAGGAATTGAAGTCGAGATTGAATTCGACACCAGTATTGACATTCCAGAAGGTATAGAGGGATTTGTGGTTTATTGCGATGCTTCAAGGGTTGGTTTGGGGTGTGTGTTGATGCAACATGGGAAGGTTATAGCGTATGCTTCAAGGCAACTCAATAATCACGAGAAGAATTATCCGACGCATGATTTGGAGCTTGCGGCAGTGGTGTTTGCATTAAAAATTTTGCGGCATTATCTTTATGGGGTCCATGTGGACGTGTTCTCAGACCACAAGAGTCTTCAGTATTTATCCAAGCAGAAGGAGTTGAATCTAAGGTAGCAGAGGTTGTTAGAATTGCTTAAGGATTATGATATGAACATCTTGTACCATCCAGGGAAGGCGAATGTGGTGGCCGACGCTCTCAGTCGGAAGTCTATGGGTAGTTTGGCTCATTTGGAAGTGTATCAGAGGCCCTTGGCTCGGGAGGTTTATCAATTGGCCAGTTTGGGGGTTTGTCTCTCGACCTCATACGAAGGGGAGGTTATGGTGCATAATGAAGCAAAATCGTCACTTGTAGCGGAAGTCAAAGAAAAGCAGTTTATTGATCCAGCATTGGCACAGTTGAAGGAGGCAGTTCTGAATATCAAGATTTTGGCATTTTCACTCGGCAGCGATGATGGGGTATTGCGATGTCAAGGTAGACTATGTGTTCCAGATGTGGATAATCTTCGGGAGAGATTAATGGCGGAGGCTCATAATTCCAGGTATTCTGTGCACCCAGGCTCTACGAAAATTTATCATGATCTCTAGGAAATCTATTAGTGGAGCGGTATGAAGAGGGGTGTGGCGGACTTCGTGTCTAGATGTCCGAACTGTCAGCAGGTGAAGGCCGAGCATTAGCGGCCCGGTGGATTAAATCAGCTTATGGAAATACCGACGTGGAAATGGGAGATGATCAACATGGATTTCGTGGTAGGGTTACCTCGCACTCAGCGCAAGTTCGATTCAATTTGGGTGATAGTGGATAAACTCACCAAATCAGCTCACTTTTTGCCAGTCAAGTCCATCGATACTGCAGAACGGTATGCTCAGTTGTATATCAAGGAGATAGTCAGACTTCATGGCACTCCAGTTTCTATTATCTCATATCGAGGAGCCTAGTTCCCAGCTAATTTTTTGAGGAAATTTCAGCAAGGTTTGGGTACTCAGGTGAATCTCAGCACGACTTTCCATCCATAGACTGATGGTCAAGCGGAGCGGACTATTCAGACGCTTGAAGATATGTTGCGGGCTGTGTTTTATATTTCAAAGGTTGTTGTGATGACCATTTTTCGCTTATCGAATTTACTTATAATAACAATTTTCATGCTAGTATTCAGATGGCCCTATTTGAAGCATTGTACGAAAGAAGGTGTAGATCTCCGATTGGATGGTTCGAAGCTGGTGAGGCGGAATTGTTAGGGCCAGATCTTGTGCACCAAGCTATGGAAAAAGTTAGAGTCATTCAGGAGAGGATGAAAACTGCTCAAAGTCGTCAGAAATCATGTGCGGACGTTCGTCAAAGAGAATTGGAGTTCCAGGTAGATGATTGGGTGTTCTTGAAGGTGTCCCCCATGAAGGGAGTGATGCGGTTTGGGAAGAAAGGGAAGTTGATCCCTAGGTACGTCGGGCCATATCGGATCGCTCAAAGGATAGGACGGGTGGCTTATAGGCTGGAATTTCCCCTTGAAATGTCATTAGTGCACCCGGTGTTCCATGTGTCTATGTTGAAGAAAGTGGTTGGAGATCCATCCTCCATCGTGCCGGTTGGGACTATTGAGGTTAATGAAGTGTTATCATACGAGGAGGTTTCGGTTGCTATTCTTGATAGGCAAGTCCGTAAATTGAGAAACAAAGAGATTGCTTCTGTTAAAGTGTTGTGGCGAAGTCAGCAAGTCGAGGAAGCCACGTGGGAAGATGAGAAAGAAATGAGAGAAAAATATCCCCATTTGTTTGAACAAGTTTACTAGTGATCGTGCGAACTATTATCCCAAGGCAATTTAATGTTGTATTCAGATTCGTGCAAAGGCACCCCATTTTCCCCTAATTGACTTATTGTTGTAACTTTCCAATGCGTGCTAAAATTGTATATGATGTTATTAATTGGGTAGTGTGCAACCTTTGAAGTAAATAAAAATTTTGTGAAACTTATGTGATAGGCAAATGATTAATAGTAGTGTAGATTGGTAATGATTAATTGAAATATATATATGGTGTATTGAGGTGATTGAATCGTATGGGACTCATTAAAACGACCAAATAATGCGCAAGTATGTGCCACTAATTGAATCATATGCTAATTTGTGATGTAAAGAGAATGAACTATGTGTAGTTGTCAAAGTGATTGGATATGTGCAAGTGTTGAGGTAATGACTTGTAAACCAGTTGTAGGGATAACAGAAACTGTGTAATGATGCTTGGAAATGTGTTTCGGGGGCTCTCTCACAGGTGGATAGGCCTAAATAAAAAGGAAACTCTGGCGAAATTTCTGAAAATATTAGAGTTAGTGTAAATCTGGAATGTAAGGACCCGTAAAATTTCCAAAATCCTCATTCGTGGACGAATGATTTTAAGGGGGGGGGAGAATGTAAGGACCCGTAAATTTCTTGTTTGAGATAATGCCCGAATAAGTCCCCGAGTTGTTATAACTGTAGAAATCCTTAAAACGAACCTATTTTGAATAAAAGCACCCCGGAAGTTGAAAGATGTAATTTTTCTGAAGTTGGGCGTTATGCGACGCACTATGCGATCGCATAACGGGTATGCGGACCGCATAATGGTCGCATACCTGGGCAGGCCACTGCCCAAATTGAGGATAACTATGCGGTCCAGAATGCGATCGCATTCTGGTTATGCGTACCACATAGTTGTCGCATTCTTGCCCATTGAATTTTGGTGAGGGAGGTTATGCGACGCACTATGCGATCGTATAACGTGTATGCGGACCGCATAATGGTCGCATACATGCACAATGTGTTTTTAAAGTTGGCCCATCTTGAAGGCCATTCTGCGACCGGTCTGCGGACCGCATGTCAGGAATGCGATCGCATTCCTGACCACATTCCTGTGTCGGGCTCCTAATTTTTCTAATTTTAAAACCCGAACCTGTCACGACCCGAAATCCCACCTTCGGGCCATAACTGCGTCTAACGTTGAACCCTCTAGACAAGCCAATGTTTGAACTAAATAAATCTCAATAGCAACTAAAACGAACAAGATGACTAAGGCATCGATGGCCCACAATGAAATTTAAAAAAATAACCAAAATACAACATAGCACTTTCGAAAATAAAACCCATATACCAATCCCAGAACTGGTGTCACATACTCACGAACTGTCTAAGAGGTTACTACAAACAAAAGGTCTGAAAATAAGTACATAGGACTGTCTTTGGAATATAAAGTAAGACATAACTGAATGTGAAGAGTAGAAGGTGACGCCAAGGCCCACGAATGTCTGAGGGTCTACCTCGATGTCTTCTGTGTGAACTGATGGGATGCTCCGACCGTCAGTGATCACCAGGTCCGGCTGCGTAGTCTGCACAACATAAAGAAGTGCAGGTGTAGCATCAGTACAACCGACCCCATGTACTGAGTAAGTGTCGAGCCTAACCTCGGCGAAGTAGTGACGAGGCTAAGACCAACAACAACATATGTACCTGTACAGTTTTATATAATAACATGAAAGATGGAAACAGAAATAAGCAAGTAAGATAGGTACGGGGAGAACATGATGGGTAATAGGGGCAACAAAATGCTAGCACGGTAGAACGGGGTAATAACTGAAATGTAAAAGTAAAGGCATGAATTTAACTTCTCAACAGATAATGAACAGAAAAAGACACGGTATGTACTTTCGTGCATAACCTCATAATCACTCGGCACGGAATGTCCCCTCGTGCATAACCTCACAATCACT
>ML260883.1:23577-49370 GCA_005239495.1 Nicotiana undulata | reverse complement strand
TGCCTGCCCCCAAGACATCACATTTAGCGGTATAAGAACCTGAAGCTGATGGCAATACTAACAGTAGAGCTGTGGTCAAGGAATCTTGAGCTTTTGGAAGCTCTTCACACACTCGACTGACCACATGGATACCTTCACTGGACATCACGTGTCCCAAGAATGCTACTGAACTGAGCCAAAAATTCACACTTGGAGAACTTCGCACCAACTTCTCCTCCCCATATCCTTGTAATACCATCATCAAATGCCGAGTATGCTATCCCTGGCTACTAGAGTACGGCAGGATGCCATCAACAATTACAATAACAAAGGAGTTATAATACGGCTGAATACACCGACAATCAAATACATAGACGATGTTGGGGCATTGGTCAGCTCAAAAGACATCACAGGAACTCAGAACATAACAGGAAAACCCACTTCACTTCACTCCACAACTAAACTACACGAGAGGTCCTTCAATACCATAACTCGAAGCCATATTATAACTTAAGGCTAAGTCAATCACTCAATGATTCTTGTTACATCTCCCGCAAATCCATTCTTGTCACAATCAAACAACTTGAATACATCTAACTATCCGATCACACTTACCCTGTAGCCATCTAGTCACAAAGTTCCATTAATAAGGACACAAACGGACACATAAGTCCCCAATGCACGTGCCCACACAAACGAAATCTCGGCACTAAAGCCACAGACAGAAATTCGGCCTCAAATCCTTCCGACTGGCCCATTATCAACATGCTAAAAAAAATTATATCTCACCCATGAAAGTCACAAGTCGTCGATGCACAACTGATACCAAGCGCTTGCGTGCGCATTTGAATACATGAAAAGAATTCAAAGAGTTACGCTTTTGGAAGAATAAATGGATTCGCACGATAAGAATTCAAGAATGTGGAATGTTTCCTAAGAATTCTGCAGCCTCTCGAAGATAAGTACAGACGTCTCCGTAGCGATCCGCAAGACTCTACTAAACCTGCTTATGAGCGTTGAGTCCTATGTAACCTAGAGCTATGATACCAACTTGTCACGACCCCAAATCCTAACCGGCCGTGATGGCACCTATCATGGAACTAGGCTAGCCGACCGTCAAATTACTATGCATTGGTTCAATTATAAAAGTTCACAATTTAATAATAAGAAAGAAACCATAGCATCAAATAATATATTTAAGTCTTAGCGTCCCCATAATAGCCTAAACAAACCTCCCAAGAACTGGAGTCAATAGTCATGAGCATCTATGGAAATAAACCTAACTCTTCTAAAACTATAGTATGTTTCTTTGAGTCAAATGCTAAAAACATAATAAGGAAGGGAAGTGGAGAAGTTGTGGACGCTGGACAGCTACCTCGAAATCCCGTAAATAACGGCTAACGAACTGAGACAGCTACTGCTCCGAACTGTCACCTGAATCTGTGCACAGAGGCACATGGAGTCTTTATGAGTATGCCAACTCAGTAGTAATGAAAATAAATCACAGTCTGAGAATTATAAAACACACAGTACATATACACAATTCCACAAAAACAGTAAAACACCAAGTCACTATGTAGTATTCATCAAATAATAAGTTCGAAATCAGTTTCCAGAAATCCTTTGAAAACAAGTGCAATATCAGTAGACCTCATTAAAAGCCAGTTTGAAAACGAAGTAAATCATAGTTCGAAAACTTAGTAAAATCATTGTAAATCTTCCCCTTGGGCCAAAATCATTTCTCGTAACAGTTTTCCTTAGGCATTCTCTCATTCATTCAGTATCAATCATCACTCAGTATCAGCCCCGCGGGCAATCATCACTCAATTGGTACCGGCGCTCACTGGGGGTATGTACAGAATCCGGAGGGGCTCTTACAGCCCAAGCACAATAATAACATAAGGTCTGTAAGCCTTCTCACCTCTCTCATAAGATCTGGAAGCCTCCTCACATTTCTTATAAGGCCTGAAAGCCTCCTCACATCACTCATAAGGCCTGGAAGCCTCCTCACATCACTCATAAGGCCTGGAAGCCTCCAACACATCACATATGATCATTCAAACTTAGTTGCACTCTGAAAACACCAAAACTAACATCAAAACACCAAATTTACATCGGATTCAAGCCTAAGAACTTTGAAATTTCTAAAATCCACCAAAGATGCCGAAACTATCCAAAACAACTCCGATTGACCTGAAATTTTGCATACATATCCAAAATGACATTACAAGGTTCCAACTGTCGGAATTCTATTCCGACCTCGATAGCCTATTTTCCACTAACGATCGGAAATCGCTAAAAACTAACTTTCGCCAATTCAAGCCTAATTCTACATTGGACATCACAAAATTATTCTGAACACACTCTTAAGTCCCAAAATAACCTAACAAAGCTATTCGAGCTATAAAATCCGCGTTCCGAGGCCGTTTACCAATAAGTCAACTCTTAGTTGACTTTTCTCATTTTAAGGCTATTCTTAAGGACTAAGTGGCTGAATTCTCATTTAACCATTCCGATTTCAATCCTATCAACTCTAACACATCAATAATAGAATAACCACTCCATGACAAGGCAATAGCAATAATAATGCAGGTTCTACGTAACGACAGACCGGGTCGTTACACCTATATGATTTTAATTTTTGGATTTATATTCTAATAGTTTGATATATATTGTATTACATTGTGATAGGTATTGAGTGGAACCTTGAAGATTATAATGTAATGTTGGAAGGAGCTACGGTCCATAGAAAATATATTACAAATATGAAATGAAAATCCTTTCAAAAGTTTTTAAAAGAGTATATAGATTCATTTTCTTATCTTGTTGCTTTGCGTCCCCCCCCCCCCCCCCCCCCCCCCCCCCCTTTGTTATATGCTAAAAATTCTTGTAAAATAATTATTTAGACATAATTTTCTCTTTTTGAACATTCTATTAGCATTTTTATATAGCAACTTGCATCTTTGTATTAATTTCTTTTGGTTCGCTCATTCTTGTGTACTGATTATTATTTCTTTTGAATTTACAGGGTGTATTTTAATCTATTGAATGCAAGATGATCAAGGATTAAACCTTGATGCAAAAGAGTGAAATTACTTCATTTTTTACTACAGAAGATCATATGGTGGTTACATGTTCAATTCCCAGATCAAATACTATGAACTTAGTTTTATTTTGATGTGCAATGTTTCAGAATTTTATAGATTATAGTTAAATAACTGATTATACTTTAGATAGATAAGTATATATTTTAGAATTAATTTTTAAAACTATTTAGATGTCAATTTGTATAATAAAGTGATATAACAAAATGTATTTTTTTGCTTCTATGGTTTGATCAAAGATATATGGATATGAAATATTTGAACATTTCAAATTTCTTTAGTAAGGTAAAAAAAAAAAAGGAAAATAACAACGCATAGGACAAAAAAAATTATTGTCGCTTGGGGTTGGGTTGGTTGATCGCCCAAAAAATGATTCTTATCCCATCCGTCAGGTTTATATGTACCCACGCTCCTGTTTATTATTTTCTAGAACCTCAGGAACTATCCTTTCCGGCTGCCCCCTCCCTCCCCCCTGGCTTTGCCCTTGGGTTTGTCAACCAACCTGGCATGTTCAGGCATCCGCTTTTGGAGCCCCTCGCCTTTGAGCACGGCACTTTATCAACTAAAAATAGTACAAAGGAAAAGACAAGGCTGCTCCCAGATCAACAGGGGGAGAAGAAGAAAGTCTATTCTCAGCTAAGTCCTATGCTGAGTAATAAATTAATTTTTCATAAATAAAATAAAATCTAATAAAATACTCACCAAATAAAACATAATAAAAACTAATCATGGATATTTTTTACGATTTATAGCTATAAAATTATGGGTTGGTAGCTAAATATAAATACTATTATATAAATCTAATATGTGAGCACAACTACTTTTTTTGAATTTTGTGGCTAAATAAATAACATATTTTGCCACAGTATATCCCTTTTTTGGTTAAAGTATAGAAGATAGCCACAAAATTAATTTATCGTAACAAAATAATAAAATTATTAGCTATAAATATATATTATTCGTGGCAAAATATTTTATTAATATAGCCATAGCAATAAATATTAATCCTCAGCCACGAAATGTTAAAGTTTGTAGCTAACTTTTAGTTACGCTACTTCTAGCTACGGATGCTACGGAAAAAAAAATTGTAGCTAAAGTGTTTAGCCACGAAATTTTTTATGTCTAACTACGACGTAATTCGTAGCTATATATGCATAATGTTGTAGTGACCCTCCAGGTTGTATTTTTCGCGTTTGGACTAGCGCGAACGCGCTAAGCATGCGCTAATGCCCACGCTAGTTGGGTTATTTACTGCCTCAGGATATCTGGACTAGAGCGGGCACGCTAATGCCCGCGCTAGTGGGGTTCTTCACTGCCTCGGTGAGGTTTCAACCTTTAAATCACCCAGAAAATTCCCCATGGACGATTCTTCTTCAATTTTGCCCAAATCACTGTCATAAGTCCTCATTATTGTGTTGTACTCCTGTGAAACATAAAACTCACCATTAGATTCAATTCATCATCATTTAGCGCACTCAAGACGGTGAAGCATCATTAAGTTAGGGTATAAATATACACTAAATTATGCAATTTAGCCTATTATCAACACCCCACACTTAAATCATTGCTAGTACTCGAGCAATCCACTACATCCTCCAAGGTTTCTTTGCATCAAACACTTCCCTACGGTGTCACACCACAAATATTTTACAATCTCTAGACCTAGCAGTGTAACATCTTAACCTCAAGCGGCGACTCTCAAATGCCATGGCATACTTTTACATCCTCAAGCTACTCTATAAGGAGGTCAAGACTTACCTTTTCTTCATAAATCACATGCCCTCACATCACACAGTTGAGAGTAGTTCCACAAAAGATAATATTAAGAAACATTCATATGCTACACAGATACGCCATAGGCTTGCCCGTAGTGTAATACTCTACTAATTGAGTTTGTTCAGTGTAAGATCAATAGGTCTTTATTGGGTTGTAATGTAGGCTAAGGGACGAGTAGGATACATTTAGATATAAGAGTGACTACACCTCCCTAAGCACTTTAATACATATACTTTAACATTCAAACCCCATACTTATGTCAAACCAAACTCCTCCTTCAAATCAATGTTATTACCCCATACTTCTTTAAGCACAATTACATCAAGAGTCACCACTTGTCGAGGAATAATTTTGTTTTTCCTATTTTTTTTCAAGTGACTCTTATTTTTTCAAAACAATGCACCTTTATCCTTATTTCATTAGTTCCACTCAAAAGCCAAACCAACCACCCCACACTTTAACTTTTACACAGTTCATAATAATTCAAGTGCTCATGAGAGGTTAAAAGGTTTAAATAGATAGTTGATTCAAACAAATGGGTAAGGCTTGTAATGTGGTTGCCAAAGAAACAGGATTACAGGCTCAAAGGGGTTAACTACGATATATAACAATTAGGCGGGTAAAATATATATATATATCTGGCTCAACAAAGAAACGCCTATATCACTTCCAAGACTGAATAAACTACTATTTCGCTTTGCACACACACAGGGAACGTTCTAGGTACCAAATGCAGACATAGAATAAGATGCAAAAATACCTCACACACACATGGTACATGATTCAATCCAAATTGGTTCATCAAAACGCTCCAGTGAGCATTCAAGTTAGATATAACATGCACCATTAAGGCAGTCTACAAGAGTCACCCATTGAGCCTAAGTGTCACACTCTAAGATTCATGGTGTTAGGGTGTGCGACACACTAAGTGTAACGACCTGGCCGGTCGTTTTGAGAGTTAGCGCCCTGATCCCCTGATAATTGTTTCTCCCATGTCATATTATGTTAATGGAACGAGTCGGAGAGTTGAGTGATGAAAATTGGAGTGTTTTTGGACATATAGGCCTTTAAGGCGAGCTTTAACCTTAGAAATTGGACCGTAGCGGGAGCTGTGTGAAGACGAATCCGGAATGGGAATCCATCGACTCTGTTAGCTCCGTTAGCTCCGTTGGGTGATTTCGAGATTGGGAGCGTGTTTGGATTATGTTTTCGATGTCGGATGTAGATTTAGGCTTGAATTGGCGAAAGTTAGAATTTCGGCGATTTTAGCCGATAGGTGAGATTTTGATATCATACTCGAAACGGAATTCCGAAAGCGACAGCAGGTCCGGAATGTCATTTATGACCTGTGTGCAAAAATTGAGGTCATTCGGACGAGTTTAGACGTGGTTCGACGTCGAATGTGAATTCATAGAAATTTCTAAGTTCTTATGCTTGAATCTATGCATATTTGATGATTTTGATGTTATGGAACGTATTTTTAAGGCTCGACCAAGTTCGAATGAGGAATTTGGACTAGTTGGTGGTTTTGGTTGAGGTCCCGGGGGCCTCGGGTGTGTTTCGAGTGTTCAAACGGACACTGTTTGGCCAAAAGGCATTGTTGTTATTGCTGGTTTTTCTACAACTGTTTGGCCTTCTCTGCATAGAGCCTTTTGGGGAAGGTACAGAAATCATTCTACGCGATCGCAGAAGTGTATGCGTGATCGCAATGTGGTGGAAATTAGACCTCCACGATCGCAAGTATCATGTCGCGATCGCATAGTGCTATTGGGGGTCTAGGTAAGGTTGGTGAATTACTTAGTGCGATCGCAAGGCCCCTCCCGCGATCGCGAAGCTCAGGGGCGTGAACGTACGCAATCGCAGACCCTTGCACGCGATCACATAGGGTTATTTGGCGCGTGTTTTTTTTTACTCTCCGCGATCGCAGAGGGTTCTCTACGATCACATAGAAGAAATGACTGGGCAGGCTTTTAAAAGTCCAAAACCGAGGGTTTATGTTATTTTCACCATTTTTGGACCTTGAGAGCTTGGGAGAGGCGATTCTTGGAGGCTTTTACCTCTGGGCATTTTAGGTAAGTTATTCCTAACCATCATAGGTTAATTTCCATGATTCTAGTCTTCAATTCTACCCTTAAATTCGAGATTTTTGAGTTGAAATTGGAGAAAATTGGAAGAAACTTCCTAGACCGATTTTTGGGGTTTTGATTGGGTACCGATTTGAGAGATTTTCATATGGTTAGATTCGTGAGTGAATAAGGGTTCAGAAAATATAAATTTTACCTTATTCCGAGACGTGGGCCCGAGGGGCGTTTTGGTCAATTTTTCTAATTTCGCGTATTAGTTCCGAATTAATTAGTTATTTTGATTTCTTGAATTACCATTGAATTGAATAGATTTGGGCCACCCGGAGTTGGATACTCGTGGCAAGAGCGTGATTATTGATTGATTTGCACAGTCGAGGAAAGTGGCTTGCCTAACTCTGTGTAGGGGAATTTTCCTTAGGCTTTTTAACTGATTTTGCTATAAAACCCCGTGTACATGAGGTGACGAGCGCGTGCACGGGATATTTTCACAGAAGTTCCATATTTCTTTCTACACAATGCCTCATTTTCACTTTTATTATTACTGTTATCGGTTGAACTGCATAAGATCTTAAGATTTTACCCTGGTAAATTGATTTCTAACTGGTTTTCCAATCGTTACTATTATTTGAAAGTGATTTAAGGATTTTACCCCGGAATTTCTAATTGATTTTCTTAAAACCTTCAAACTACACTATTTTGATATTTACCTTTCTTATTGAGCTTTATATATATTGCGTTGATCTGAGCATTTAACTCTACCTTTTCTTGCTAGTCTTTATTTAGAATTTCTATTAAATTTTACATGTTTTACTTACTTGTTCACTATATCTGTTATTTTGCAAACCTCGGTAGGGACTCGACCTGACCTCGCCACTACTTGACTGGGGTTAGGTTTGGCACTTACTGAGTACCGAATATGGAGTACTCACACCCTTCTACGCATGTTTTTCCCATGTGCAGATCCAGGTTCCAGTACGCACTATCACCGTTAGCCAGCAGCCTGTGCTAGGAGACTTGAGGTATAATCTGCAGCGTCCGCAGATCTCCCAGTCCTCTTCCTATCTTAGTGTAGTTAGCACTTGTAGATGAGCCTATGCCGTCGTTTCTTTCCAGATGTACATATTGAGACGTAGAGTCAGCTTATGATGTATTGATGATATTCCGGGTCTTGGGTATATCAAACTATAATGCCACGCGGCATAGAGTGTTACTATGGCTTTAGTTCATTTTATTTCTGTCTTCGCTTGTTATCTTAAATTCTTGTTGAACAAATAGGCTTACTTAGTCGTCTAGACTAGGTGTCGTCACGAGACCTAGTCAGAGGGAGAATTGGGTCGTGACAAGTTGGTATCAGAGCGTCTAGGTTTGTAGGAGCCACAACATCACAAGCCGGTTTATTAGAGTCTCGCGGATCAGTGCGGAGACGTTCGTACTTATCTTCGGGAGGCTATGTAACTGTTAAGAAGAATCATACTTCTTGGAATCTCTTCTCGTGTTGGTTACTGCTACCAAAGTTCTTAAACTCTACTCTATTCTTGTTTATAGATGGTTCGCACTCGCACCGGACGTACCGACGATCAGGCACCCGAGCCCCCAACCAGACCCACTAGATGTAGGGGCCGGGGCAGAGGACGAGCACGCGGTGCAGCCCGAGCACCGGCTAGAGCAGTGGTAGAGGATCCTCCAGCAGCTGCAGTTGGAGGGGCACCGGAGGTCCCTGCTATCACTCCAGCCATCCATGAGACTTTGGCCCAGTTTATGAGTGCTTTCAGTACTCTGTCTTAGGCGGGACTACTCCCGATAGCCCCAGCTACATCCCAGGCCGGGGGAGGGACCTAGACTCCCGCAGCCCGTACTCCTGAGCATAGGGTTCACATGGGGAAGGTCCCAGAGTATATTCCTATACCTCCAGCAGCTCCAGTTCAGCCTGAGGCCAGAGCAGCTGCATCTGAGTCTGAGAAGCTCCGTCTTTAGAGGTACAAGAAGTACCATCCACCTGATTTCAACGGATTAACTTCAGATGACGCTCTGGGTTTTCTTGAGGAGTGTCATTGCATCCTTCGTACCATGGGTATTGTGGAGAAGAGTGTAGTCTCTTTCACCACTTTTCAGTTGAGAGGAGCAGCCTATCAGTGGTGGCGTGCATTTGAGCTTAGTAGTCCGGACGAGGTAACCTCACTTACTTGGGCTCCGTTTTCAGATATATTTTTGCTTGAGTTTGTCCCTCAGAGTATCAGGGATGCTTGGCGTGCGGAGTTTGAGCAGCTACGCCAGGGTACTATGACCGTGTCAGATTATGCAGTCCGGTTCAGTGACTTGGCACGACATGCATCAGCTTTGGTATCTACTGTCAGAGAGAGAGTTCACCATTTTATTGAGGGACTCTATCCTAGCATTCGTACCAGCATGGCCAGGGAGATGGAGACAGATATTACTTACCAGCAGGCCGTGAGCATTGCTAGGAGGATTGAGAGTATGTTGGCCCGGAACAGGGAGGAGAGAGAGGCCAAGAGGTCTCGAGAGACGGGTCATTTCTCAGGAGCTTGTGCACCAGCAGCACGCTATGGTAGGGGTTTTGTGAGTCGCCCTGTACATTCAGCGCTTCCAGCAGCCAATGGTATTCCAGCACCTCCTAGACCTCAGGAGCCATTATCACCACCAGTATCTCAGGCGCCTCCTGCTCGAGGTGTTATCACTGGCCAATCTAGCAGGCTAGTGCAGCAGTCACGCCCTCAGAGGGGTTGTTTTGGATGTGGTGACCTTCGTCATGGGATCAAGGATTGCCCTAGAGTTAGGAGGGGTGCACCACCAGAGACTTATCAGGTTCCGCGTCTTCCACCAGGTCCCCCAGCCGTACTTCCAGCCCCAGCTGCTACCCCACCATCTCAGGAAGCTCGATGTGGAGGTCGGGGAGGACGAGGTCGTCCTAGAGGGAGAGGTCAGGACAGATACTATGCCCTTCCATCTCGATCCGAGGCCATTGCTTCAGACTCATTTATCACATGTATTGTTCCCATTTGTCATAGGGACACATCGGTACTATTTGATCCCGGTTCTACCTACTCATACGTGTCTTCACATTTTGCTCCACATTTGGGGATATCTCGGGATTCTTTGAGTTCCCCCGTATATGTTTCTACTCCTGTGGGAGATTCTCTTGTTGTGGACCGCATATATCGGTCGTGTTCGATTTCTATCAGCGGTTTTGAGACCGTAGCTGATTTATTATTACTTAGCATGGTAGATTTCGACGTTATTCTGGGTATGGATTGGTTATCTCCGCACTATGCTATTCTTGATTATCACGCCAAGACCGTGACGCTGGCTATGCCAGGATTACCTATGTTAGAGTGGAGGGGTTCACTAGAGTATACTCCTCGTTGGGTCATTTCTTTTCTTAAGGCTCAACGGATGGTGGCAAAGGGGTGCGACGCTTATTTGGCCTATGTGAGGGATGTTAGTGCTGAGACCCCTACAATTGATTCAGTCCCAATTGTGAGGGATTATCCCGATGTTTTTCCAGATGACCTTCCGGGTATGCCGCCCGATAGAGACATTGACTTTAGCATTGATTTATTGCCTGACACTCAGCCTATTTCCATTCCTCCCTATCGCATGGCTCCTCCTGAGTTGAAGGAACAGTTACAGGAATTGCTTGATAAGGGGTTCATCAGGCCAGTGTATCGCCTTGGGGTGCCCCGGTGCTATTTGTGAAAAAGAAGGATGGGACGATGCGGATGTGTATTGACTACAAACAGTTGAATAAGCTGACAGTGAAGAATAGGTACCCATTGCCCCGCATTGATGACTTGTTTGACCAGCTTCAGGGTCCATTCTCCAAGATTGATCTTCGTTCGGGTTATCATCAGTTGAAGATTCGGGAGTCGTACATCCCGAAGACTGCTTTCAGGACTAGATATGGTCACTACGAGTTCCATGTTATGTCATTCGGGCTGACCAATTCCTCAGCAGCTTTCATGCACCTGATGCACAACGTATTTCGGCCTCATCTTGATACTTTCGTCATTATATTCATTGACAATATTCTGGTATATTCTCGGTCAGGGGAGGACCATGAGAAGCACTTGAGGACCGTGCTTCAGACCTTGAGAGAGAAGAAGTTGTATGCCAAATTCTCTAAGTGTGAATTTTGGCTTGATTCTGTGGCATTCCTAGGCCATGTGGTATCTTCGTATGGGATCAAGGTAGATCCGAAGAAGGTGGAGGCAGTGCAGAGTTGGCCCAGACCGTATTCAGCTACTGAGATCCATAGTTTCCTTAGTTTGGCCGGGTATTATCGCCGTTTCGTGGAGGGATTTTCATCCATTTCATCACCCATGACTAGATTGACCCAGAAGGGCGCACCTTTTATTTGGACTGAGGAGTGTGAATAGAGCTTTCAAAAGCTCAAGACAGCCCTGACTACAACTCCAGTGTTAGTACTACCTACCGGTTCGGGTCCTATACAGTCTATTGTGATGCTTCTAGGATTGGCTTGGGAGCGGTGTTGATGCAGGACGGTAGGGTGATTGCCTACGCGTCCAGACAGTTGAAGGTACATGAGAAAAATTACCCTGTTCATGATCTTGAGTTGGCAGCGATTGTTCACGCCCTGAAGATATGGCGTCATTATATATACGGTGTTCCCTGTGAGATATATACGGATCACCGGAGTTTGCAGCACATATTCAGTCAGAAGGATCTCAATTTGTGTCAGCGCAGGTGGTTGGAGTTACTCAAGGATTATGACATCACCATATTATACCACCCGGGGAAGGACAATGTGGTGGCCGATGCCCTGAGTCGCCGGGCGGAGAGTTTGGGTAGTTTGGCATATCTTCATGCAGCTGAGAGGCCCTTAACTTTGGATGTTCAATCTTTAGCCATCCAGTTCAGCGGGATGGTGTTAGAGATATGACCATAGATGATGAGGGTGTGTTGAGATTGCATGGCCGTATTTGTATACCTGACGTAGATGGACTGCGGAGGTTGATCCTTGAGGAGGCCCATAGCTCGCGGTACTCCATTCATCCCGGTATCGCGAAGATGTACCAGGATCTGAGACAACACTACTGGTGGCGGAGGATGAAAAAGGATATAGTGGAGTTCATAGCCAGATGCCTCAATTATCAGCAGGTCAAGTGTGAGCATCAGAGACCGGGAGGATTACTTCAGCAGATGAGGCTTCCAGAGTGGAAATGGGAGCGGATCACCATGGATTTTGTGGTTGGACTTCCTCAGACTTTGAGGAAGTATGATGTTATTTGGGTGATTGTGGATCGGCTGACCAAGTCAGCTCATTTCATTCCGGTATTGACTACGTATTCCTCGGAGAGGTTGGCTAAGATCTACATACGAGAGATAGTCCGATTGCATGGTGTGCCTATATCTATTATTTCAGACCGAGGTCCTCAGTTTCCTCGCACTTCTGGAGAGACTTGCATAATGAGTTGGGCACCCAGATTGATCTCAGTACAACATTCCACCCTCAGACGGACGCACAGTCCGAGCGCACTATTCAGATTCTGGAGGATATGCTTCGTGCTTGTGTGATGGATTTTGGAGGATCATGGGATCAGTACTTGCCCCTTGCAGAGTTTGCTTATAATAACAACTATCAGTCCAACATTCAGATGGCGCCGTTTGAGGCTTTATATGGTAGGCGGCGCAGGTCTCCAATAGGATGGTTCGAGCCGGGCGAGGCCCGATTGTTGGGTACAGATTTGGTTCAGGATGCCTTGGACAAGGTGAAGGTGATTCAGGATAGACTTCGCATAGCTCAGTCCAGGAAGAAGAGTTATGCAGATCGGAGAGTTCAAGACTTGGCATTCATGGTTGGTAATTGGGTTTTGCTTCGAGTATCACCCATGAAGGGCGTCATGAGATTTGGAAAGAAGGGTAAGCTCAGTCCGAGGTTCATTGGCCCTTTTGAGATATAGCAGCGGGTTGGGGAGGTTGCTTATGAGTTGGTCGTGCCTCCCAACCTAGCAGGTGCTCATCAAGTATTCCACGTTTCCATGCTCCGAAAGTATCACGGTGATCCGACTCATGTTTTGGATTTCAGCTCAGTTCAGTTGGACAAGGATCTATCATATGTTGAAGAGTTTGTGGCCATTTTGGACATGCAGGTCAGAAAGCTAAGGTCGAAGGACATTGCTTCAGTCAAGGTGCAGTGGAGGGGTCATCCGGTCGAGGAGGTGACTTGGGAGACCGAGCAGGATATGCGGAGTCAGTACCCTCATCTATTCTCAGCTTCAGGTATGTTTCTATACTCGTTAGAGGACAAACAATTTTCTTAAGAGAGGGAGAATGTAACGACCTGGCCGGTCGTTTTGAGAGTTAGCGCCCCGATCCCCTGATAACTATTTCTCCCATGTCTTATTATGTTAATGGAATGATTCGGAGAGTTGAGTGATGAAAATTGGAGTGTTTTTGGACATATAGTCCTTTAAGGTGAGCTTTAACCTTAGAAATTTGACCGTAGCGGGAGCTATGTGAAGACAGATCCGAAATGGGAATCTGTAGACTCTGTTAGCTTCGTTGGGTGACTTCGGGATTGGGAGCGTGTTCGGATTATGTTTTCGAGGTCGGATGTAGATTTAGGCTTGAATTAGCGAAAGTTAGAATTTCGGCGATTTCGGCCGATAGGTGAGATTTTGTTATCAGACTCGGAACGGAATTCCGAAAGCGACAGCAGGTCCGAAATGTCATTTATGACCTGTGTGCAAAACTTGAGGTCATTCAGACGAGCTTAGACATGGTTCGGCGTAGAATGTGAATTCTTAGAAATTTCTAAGTTCTTAGGCTTGAATCTATGCATATTTGATGATTTTGATGTTATGGAACGTGTTTTTTAAGGCTCGACCAAGTTTGAATGAGGAATATGGACTAGTTGGTGGTTTTGGTTGAGGTCCCAGGGACCTCGGGTGTGTTTCGAGTGTTCAAACAGACACTTTTTGGCCAAAAGGCATTGCTATGGTTTTTCTAAAGCTGTTTGGCCTTCTCTGCGATCGCAGAAGTAGGCTCGCGATCGCATAGAACCTTTTGGGGAAGGTACAGAAATCATTCTCCGCGATCGCAGAAGTGTATGCGCGATCGTAGTGTGGTGGAAATTAGACCTCCGCGATCACATGTATCATGTCGCGATCGCATAGTGCTATTGGGGGTCTGGGTAAGGCTGGTGAATTACTCTCCGCGATCGCAGAGGGTTCTCTGTGATCGCATAGAAGAAATGACTGGGCAGTCTTTTAAAAGTCTAAAACCGAGGGTTTATGTTATTTTCACCATTTTTGGACCTTGAGAGCTCAGTAGAGGTGATTCTTGGAGGCTTTTACATCTGGGCATTTTAGGTAAGTTATTCCTAACCATCATAGGTTAATTTCCATGATTCTAGTCTTCAATTCCACCCTTAAATTTGAGATTTTTGAGTTGAAATTGGAGAAAATTGGAAGAAACTTCCTAGACCGATTTTTGGAGTTTTGATTGGGTATGTGACCTCTGATTTGAGAGACTTTCATATGGTTAGACTCGTGAGTGAATAAGGGTTCAAAAAATATAAATTTTACCCGATTCCAAGACGTGGGCGCGAGGGGCATTTTGGTCAAATTTTCTAATTTCGCGTATTAGTTCCGAATTAATTAGTTATTTTGATTTCTTGAATTTATATTTCCATTATACCATCGAATTGAATAGATTTGGGCCACCCGGAGTTGGATACTCGTGGCAAGAGCTTGTTACCATATTTGTACCATTTCAGTGTGGCGCCCGGTTGACAGATGGTCCCGGTGAATGTATCCAGGGAGTATGCTTTCCACTATACATTTGGTAAGCATCCACGTACCCCTCAGCTGGTAGAGGTAGCATGTACATAGTCCAAATAGTTTCTAGTGAAGCATCCACCGGCCTCTTTCGCACTGTAACTATATAGTTCTCATGTTCCGGCGCGTTAGCATAGAATTCCCGGACAAGCATGATGTTTGCTGTAGCAGGCTCCTCAAAAAGTATATCCAATTGTTGCCGCCTCAGCACTTCAGGCATAATGGGACAGTTTATCCCGAGGGCGATGGGGTCCATGGCCTGCTCCAGCACAATCGTTTTGGCTTCTTTTTCATTAAACCTGTCCTGGGCCTTGGCAGAAACGAACTTTTGACTGTTGAATGTCCTGGAGTCAACTGATTTACGAGGCCGTCCCCCGGTGTTGCCTTGCGCTGGGCGGTTGGAGGAGGTTCCTGTGGCTTGACGCTTACGAGGAGGCATGATACCTGCAAATAGTCCAACGTCAGCTCAATACACTCAGGTGACCCAACCATCGCTACTCAGACTTCACCACAGAATCGGTCACAACACATCCTCCCAAGAGGCATTTTAACAAACACATGGTGGGCATTGGCCAATTGTACGCCCAAATTTTTTACTAACTCACAAGAATCACCACCACGTGAACCCCATAACCATATCACCCGAGAAACTTACCCAGCAGCCCCTACACAGCCATTACCAAGTATTTCTACACAAAAAAGTAAGCTTACTATCTACTATACAAACCAAGAAAAACAAAGAACTAAAGAAAAGAAAATTAAAACAAAATTAAAAGGGATGAAGAGAATACATACCAGTAGAGAGGGTGAGGGAAGGATAGTAATGGGTGGTGAGGGATGTCGTGAGAGTGGGGTTGGTGGTGAGGTTGCAACTTGCTAAGTATGGAGGGGGAGGGGAAAGTGAGTAAGGGATGAAGAATAAGAAGGGGAAAGATTTAATGGTGTTGTAGTGAGAGAAGGAGAGGGCGAAGGTGGGGCGGTGGGGGTGGGTTAAAAATATTAATGGGGTTATGTAAATTAAAATAAATTACCTACCTGTTGGCGAGCAGGCTAACGCGGCCTTAGCGCTGTCGTAGCGCGGGCGCGCTAGTCTGAAGCGGTACAGGCAGTGAGAAACCTCACTAGCGCGGCCGCGCTAGTGAAAACAATATCGGGGCAGTGAATAACCCCACTAGCGCTGGCTTAGCGCGGGAATAACGCGGCCGCGCTAGTGGGACTATTTTTGGGGCAGTGAGAAACCTGACTAGCGCGGCCTGAGCGCTGGCTTAGCGCGGGCGCAATATTCCAGGCGTTCCCAGTGCCTTCATGTCATTTTTCTTTCTTCATGGGAGCTTTTGCTCGCCCCTTTTTTTTCCGAACACCTGCACATGTTAGTATCTCCCCTAAAAATACTATAAACGTTGGTTTGCCTCCCAACCAGCGCTTGATTTAACGTCGCGGCACGACGAGTACAACAATCAATGGGTTGCCTCCCATGAAGCGCCTGATTTAATGTCACAGCACGACGCAGAGTAAGCGCATTTAAGGATCGCTCAACCTCTGTGGTTCATCGAGACGCACCACAAACAATTCTTTTGTTTCATCCATTCCCACATACAGTTTGAGTCGTTGTCCATTAACCTTGAAGGTGTTGGTGCCATTTTCACTGCTTATCTCCACAGCCCCAGACGGGAACACTACAGTAACATTGAACGGCCCAGACCATTGGGACTTAAGCTTACCAGGAAACAGTCTCAACCTTGAATTGTACAATAATACCTTGTCTCCTGGTTTGAAATTTATGTCCACAATGTGCTTGTCATGTAGCCGTTTCATCCTTTCCTTGTAAAGCCTCGTGCTTTCAAAGGCGTGATATCTGAACTCATCCAGCTCATGTAGCTCTGTCAGTCTATTTTCCCCAGCAGCATCAGGGTCCATGTTCAATTGCTTTAGTGCCCACCAAGCTCGATGTTCTATCTCCACAGGCAGGTGACAAGCCTTCCCAAATACCAACATGTATGGTGACATACCTATTGGTGTTTTGAATGCAGTCCTATAGGCCCAGAGTGCATCGTCAAGCTTTTTTGCCCAATCTGTTCTTGTGGCGTTTACAATTTTCGTGAGCACACTCTTGATCTCACGGTTGAAGACCTCTACATGTCCGCTTGTTTGGGGGTGATACGGGGTTGCCACCTTGTGGCGCACATCATATTTGGCTAGCAACTTCTCGAAGACACGATTGCAAAAGTGTGTGCCCCCGTCACTAATGGTGGCTCTCGGAATCCCAAACCGGGTGAATATATTCTTCTTCAAAAACCCCACCACCACTCTCGAATCATTGTGGGGAATGCTGCAGCTTATACCCATTTGGACATGTAGTCTACAGCAACAAGTATATACTTATTGCCGTAAGAGCTGACGAAGGGACCCATGAAATCTATTCCCCAAACATCGAACACCTCAACTTCCTGAATTGGGTTCATAGGCATCTCATGTCGACGGGATATGTTTCCCGTTCGTTGGCATTCGTTGCAGACCTTTACCCATTGATGAGCATCCTTGAAAATTGTTGGCCAGTAGAAACCGACCTCTAACACCTTTGCTGCCATCCGAACTCCTCCAAAGTTCCCCCATATGGTGACGCGTGACAGGCCTGCAAAACATAAAATTGTTCTATCTCGGGGACGCATCTCCGGATCATTTTATCAATACAAATTCTAAAACAAATGCGGTTCGTCCCAATAGTAGTTTCGGCAGTCACGATAAAATTATTTCTTTTGCACGGAGGAGAGCTCATAAGGGTCAATGCCGCAAGCCAGGTAATTGGCAACATCTGCATACCATGGCACCTCTTCCATACTTGTGGCTAGCAGCTGCTCATCCGGAAAGGTTTCCAGAATATCCTCAGACTTAGTCACATTTTCAGCACCTTCAAGGCGTGACAAATGATCAGCGACTTGGTTCTCCGTGCCCTTACAGTCACGAATCTCCAAGTCAAACTCTTGCAGAAGTAGCACCCAACGAATTAGGCGCGACTTAGACTCTTTTTATCAACCAAGTACCGAATGGTTGCGTGATCAGTGTACACGATCGCCTTCGACCCGATCAAGTAAGACCTGAACTTGTCGAAGGCGAACACAACAGCCAACATTTCTTTTTCAGTTACCGTGTAATTCAGATGAGCTCCACTCAATGTCCTACTTGCGTAGTAAATTGGGTGCATTACCTTATCTTTGCGCTGACCCAACACGGCTCCCACAACGTAGTCACTCGCATCACACATGAGTTCGAACGGTTGCTCCCAGTCGGGAGCAACTATAATCGGTATTGTGACTAACCGCTTCTTAAGTTCTTCAAAAGCCACCCTGCAATCATCAGAAAACACAAATGGGTTATCTTTTTCGAGCAACTTACAAAGGGGGTTGGCAATTTAGTTGGTGATGGTGAATAAGTATCATTAATAAAGATATGTATATGATGGAACTGTTAATCTCATCTAGCTTATATCATGCAATATAATCACTGCCTTATGGTATTTGTTTCGCTACGTCATTATTTTAACTTGGATCAATGTTTAATTATAAAAATATTTGTTTAATTGATTCATGTGCGCTATGTACAATATTCAAAGAGAAGGAATATTTCTCTCATTTAAGTATGTGTATGGCAGATGTTACTACAATTTCTGGTAGTAGTAACTTAATTGAAGGCTCTAGAAGATCTACTATAACTCTGCCTAAGGGAACAATACTTATCATAGAGAATGCAATGTTCTCCTCCAAGTCCAAGAGGAACTTGTTGAGTCTTAAAGATATCCGCCGGAATGGATATCATATTGAGACAATAGATGAGAATAATCTTGAATATCTCATCATTACCAAGAATGTCTCTGGCCAAAAGTGGGTTATTGAGAAGTTCCCATCTTTAAGTTGTGGCCTGTATTGGACAAGAATTAGTGCAATTGAGGCACATTCTATTGCAAACCAAAAGGTTACTGATTCCAATACTTTTATACTTTGGCATGATCGATTGGGACATCCTGAATCAATTATGATGAGACGAATTATAGAAAACTCAAACGAGCATCCATTAAAGAATTTAAAAATTCTTTTAAATAATGAATTTTCCTGTACTTCTTGTTATCAAGGCAAGTTAATTATAAGACCATCACCAACAAAAGTTGGGATTGAGTCCCCTGCGTTTTTGGAACGTATAGAAGGCGACATTTGTGGACCTATTCACCCACCTAGTGGGTCGTTTAGATATTTTATGGTCTTAATAGATGCATCCTCTAGATGGTCTCATGTGTGCCTATTGTCATATCGCATCCTCGCGTTTGCAAAATTAGTGGCACAAATAATTCGATTACGGGCGCAATTCCCCGATAATCCAATTAAGTCTATTAGACTTGATAATGCTGTTGAGTTTTCATCCCAAGCATTTAATGATTATCGTTTATCAATTGAGATAAAAGTGGAACATCATGTAGCTCATGTTCACACTCAAAATGGCCCTGCAGAGTCTTTAATTAAATGTCTGCAATTGATAGCAAGACTGTTACTCATGAAAACGAGGCTGCCCACTTCTGTTTGGGGTCATGCCATTTTGCATGCAAAAATGCTAGTTCGTCTCAGACCGACAAATTATCATAAATATTCCCCGTTGTAATTAGTTTTGGGTCATGAACCTAATATATCCCATTTAAGAATTTTTGGATGCGCAGTATATGTGCCTGTAGCACCGCCATATCGCACCAAAATGGGTCCCCAAAGAAGGTTAGAAATATATGTTGGGTTTGAATCGCCCTCCATTATTCGCTATCTTAAAAAATTAACGGGGGATTTATTCACTGCTCGATTTGCAGATTGTCGATTCGATGAGACACTTTTCCCAAAATTAGGGGGAGAAATTGGTGAAACCAAACGGGAAATTTTGTGAAAGAATCCATCATTGTCTCATCTTGATCCACGTACCTCTATTTGTGAAAAGAGGTGCAAAAGATTATCCATTTGCAAAGAATAGCAAATCAAGCATACGCATTTACGAATTCTCTAATGTTGCTTGTTCTCATTAATTAACAGGCCAACTAAAATTGGGATTGAATCCCATGAATGCCGAAAATATAAAAGGTGAATATGGGCTCATTCACCTGCCATGTATACCTGATAAAGATGCATCTATGAGATGGTTACATGTGTGATTATTATTAACCTGCAACCTGGTGTTTGCTAGGTAATTGCTCAATAATTTAATTTAGAGCATAATTTTCAGATTTTCTATTCAAGACAGTTCATCTTGATAAGTTGGTTTATATCACAGTTGATTTAGCAAAATAATTTATTGAGTGCCTCCACTTAATAGCTAAATTGTTGCTTATGAGAACAAAGTTATCTATATCAGTTGTTATATGTTATACACGAAAGTATATTACATTCTCCCCTCACAAGTGGTTTAGGGTCAAGAACCAAATAATTTCATCTTATTATTATTGATGTGCAGTGTATATTTTGTTAACACCATAACACACAAAGATGTGTTCCCAAAGTTGAGGAAGCAAGTTAGTTTTTCTAACATGAGGGGGAGAGATAATAAACATTTGAGAAAAAGTTACACGGGATGAATTATTATTATTAATAGATCTCTATCCTCGAATAAGATAATATGAAATTGAAGTTCATAAAAAGATAATTCATCTACAATATATTGCAAAGCATGCCATATGCATTTGCTGACCCAAAGAAAGTAACTATATTCTCATTACAAATACTCCTATTATGTCCTAGAAGGACAAAGTCTATGGTACGCTTAAAGCGTATAGACAAATCGATCAAATAAACTTCTTGATAAAGAAGATGAGCAAATGATCATAATAAAGGAGGCAAGTGATCTAGAAGATCACACGACATAACACTTGATAAAAATCTCAAGAGAGGTTCAGGTACCTGAAAATATGAATGAAGATGTCACGACCCAAATTCCCAACCTTAGGGATCGTGATGGCGCCTAGCACCACACTTGCTAGGCAAGCCAATGTTAGAGTTCGATTAGCTATTTACCTTTGATTATCCATTTAAACATAATAAACAATTATAAAATAAACTTAAGCTACTGACTTTCAATGAATAATTCCAAACATAAAATAATAAATACTTAAATAAATCGAGTCACGAACTAATTATATAAGTAACCCTAGAACTACCCCAGGGTCTGGTGTCACAATTCACGAACTACTAAAGAATACTACAATTAATGGGCTGACAGAAATAATTTAATTGTTCCGAATATAATAAAACAACGTTATGAAAATAGGAGAAGACTCTCGGGATCTGCGAACTGATAATAGGCTAAAATTGCATAGTTTAGTGTATATTTATACCCTAACTTAATGATGCTTCACCGTCTTGAGTGCGCTAAATGATGATGAATTGACTATAATGGTGAGTTTTATGTTTCACAGGAGTAAAACACAATAATGAGGACTTATGACGGTGATCCGGGCAAAATTGAAGAAGATTAGGCCATGGGGAATTTTCTGGGTGATTTAAAGGTTGAAACCTCACCGAGGCAGTGAAGAACCCCACTAGAGCGGGCATTAGCGCGCCCAAGCTAGTCCAGATATCCTGAGGCAGTAAATAACCCAACTAGCGCAGGCATTAGCGCGTGCTTAGCGCGCCCACGCTAGTCTAGACGCGGAAAATACAACCTGGAGGGTGTTTTTGGAAGTTCAAGGCCATTCCACACAAACTATAAAAGGTTCAATTCGTCCAAGAAAGAGGGGGAATCAGGTTTTAGAGTTTAGAACAAGAAAAGCAAGGGCAAGAGGCAAGGAAGCAATTTGGGCATCAATCCATATCTTCCTCTTTTGTTCTTTTACCATTGACTATGAATTCTTTTGTAGTTTTTATCATTTTTATGAGTAGCTAAATCTTTTAATCTAAGGTTTTGGTGGAACACGTTTGGATGAACTAATTGTGATATTAATATAGTTTTGATTTGGTTGTTAATCTCTATTTGTTCAACTACGTTCTTGTTGTAGTTGATTGAAAGGCCATCAATTAGTTGCCTATTTAGTGTGTATCTGCTCGGGAGAGAGTGCATATTTAGGTAGTTGTTGAACAACACCAGTCCCAAAGTATATGAGGGATCCATAACCGAGGGTTTAGAGGTTAGATTAGGGATAACGATACATCGGGTGTAATCTAAAGTGAACTGTAATGAAATCTAGCTAGCGTAACTTGGGAAAGTGCGTCTAGTAAATTATCATAAGTACTTGGGAGAGATTTATGATAACTGCAAGGTTCATGATTGATAGAGATAACTAAGTCAAAACTATAGGAAATATACAATAAGGGAAATCCACAACGAGGGAAACCATAACCTTAGACCTTTAATCCAATTGTTTACAATTTCTTGTTAGTTAATCTTAGTTTTATTAATTTTGTTTAGCTGTAGTAGTAACAACAATATCATTCATAAAGTTTGAGGAAGTTGACTAGTAAGAATTTAGTACTCTAAAGACTACAATTGATACGTTAATTCCCTGTGGGATTCGACTCTGGGCATAATACCCCAGATTATATTTGCAACGCCCGCTTAGTCTTTAATAGACACAGTTGAGCGTGATCAAATTTTAGCGCCGTTGACGAGGAACTAACGGTATTATCAAGTGTAGTTGAAGAAAAACACGAAAATTCTTAATTCTAGTCAAGTGTCTTTGATTTCATACATATCTTGAATTTCTAACGTTTGTTAAATCGGCGGAACAGGTGTATGACTAGAAACTACTCGAGAACTGGTGAAGTATTTGAAGCGTTTCCATATCCCGAAAAAGTTTTCAAGGCCTTGAACAGGGCCAACCGCATAAGCAGACAACAACCAAACATTGAACACATAGAACCAGACATGGCAGAGTTGAATGACAGAAACAACATTAATGCTGAGGACGGGGTAGCTAACCCAGCTGCATGGACTGCTGCGCCTCAGGCACCCATTGTACCTGAGGCGCCACTTTACGACTGGGCACAACCCACTGCTGACAACTTGGCAACCGCGATTTTGGTCTCTCAGATTGAAGCGGAATCTTTTCAGATTACAAATAATATGTTGCATTTGTTGCAGAATGAGGGGCTATTTTAGAGGTCAAACGTGGAGGATCCTCAGCAACACTTAAAGAATTTTCTATCTATCTGCAAGACCCAGAGACAGCCAAATGTTACTCCGGAAGCACTAAGACTGTTATTGTTTCCGTTCTCAGTGACAGGAGTTACCCAGACTTGGCTCTACTTGCTTACAATTTTGTGAGTCTATATCCTAATACTTTTAGTTTATTATATTCTTGAACTTATATTATATGCAATTAATATACTTCTTAAATACTGGGATAATATATTTAGTACATCCGGATCATTTTAGGAATGTACAGGGACAAAATGACACTAAAGTTCATAATTTTAAAGATTTGTGTATGACATGTACATTAAACGAGAAAAAAATGAGGTTTAGATACTCCACAAAACAGCAATCAACCTTGAGAGACAATTATATAAGTCGTAATTGATATCGTTAAAGCTGAAGAATATGGTGAAGATAAAGTCGATAAAAAAATGATTCTTCTGATATCGTCTATAGGACCAATTGAATATTAAAATATAGATGAATACCAAAATTTAGTTGATTGCATAATGGCTAAAATAACAGAGATAAAATTGGTGGGAGTATGTTTTTAACTTTATTCCTAAAAGATCTTAATGTTACTTGAGAATCCTAGCTTTTGGTGTATTTCAATATATACTTTATAATATACTTATTTTTAATAAGTACATACGATACGTGGGTTGCAAGCGTAGAGACTAGTAAACAAACAAAAGTAATTTTTTTAATGATATTTCCATAAACTCGGTGGAAAAATCTATATATCTATATATACTCTATTAAGCACGAAGGCCTTTAGCGAAATGTTGTTCGACTTCTTTATCCCTTTAAGATAGAGTTCACATTAGATAAATTAGTAATTTGATATTTTTTTTAACCATTACCCTAGTATTTAGGAATAGCCACTTAATTATCCCTAATATTTAGTACTTTGTCTTTTTAGTTCCTTTGGGTTCTGAGCTGATTCTGACACGCTTCGGGAAAACTTGCGCCAGGTTCTTCCGTTCTTTATCTGGGCTCCCTTCACCTTCTCTAGTAGATGGTCATTCAGAAACAGTCTCTCTACCCTTCCACGATAAGGGTAAGGCTGCGTACCTCCTACCCTCCTCAGATCCCACGTGATGAAAATATACTGGGCATTTATTGTTGTTGTCGGTTATGAAATTCCTACGCTTCTCAATTGGAAAGTTTCCCCACTTTGTAAAATTTTTTATTTTATTTTTTAAATAAACTTTTCACTTTCAACCCTATTTTGATAAAAAAGAGAAGGAACTGGATTTTCACATCATGTTGGGGTCACTTACTTTTCTACCGTTTTTAAATTTATATGAGTACTAGACATGGACGTACTTGCAATTCAAGAGTTCTCAAAACCCTTGTCTTATTTATATTTGGGTGAATCGTTTTTCCTATTTACATTTATCGCCATGTTGCATATTTATTTCTCATTATTGTCTCATCACACATTCTCAGCAGCCACATTTAATAACTTCATTCAATAATTGGATATTTTTGGACATTACTGCATGGGCATGTGTTAGATCTAGGACTCATTATATTTGGTCAAACAATTTAGCACCGTCTGTGAGAATTTTCTAGTCAAAGTCATAGTTTTCTAGATCTACAAAAAACACACGAACAACAAAATACATTACTCTCTTTTTCCTACTTGCGTGATCTAACGTGGCAGGAAATGGAGAAGAAATATTGAAGGTAGTGACAGGCCTTACTGCTAATCTCCCAAACACCATCAATGAGGTTAACAGATAAGACGAGGAGAACGTGACACCGAGCGCTTCACCTAGACGAAGTGGTTCACCCCTCCTTCATGGCAGCGTTACCGCCTCCCATAGAAAAGGAGACTCTACGTCCACGATGGAAGAAGCACCACAAGCAGTGAAAAAACTACTAGAAGCATGGATAAAGAGTACACTCAACAGTATACTCGACAACTGCGCTCAAAAGTCGAACATGGAGGATGCACGAGTCGATATCACAACAACAACCAATGAGCAGCACGCGCCCCTCCTTCAGCAGGTATCACTCACACTGCTAATGATACAGGTAATGATGCCCTGGCTGCTATTCTAAGAAAAATGGAGGAGATAGATAATGAGAACAAAGCACTCCGCGACTAAATGCGAGAGCACCAAGAAAGGGTATATAAGATACTGGGCGCTCCAAAACATCCACCAAAATGGAATGTCGGGCGGTTTGTGGAACAACTGTATAGAGACGAGGTTGCACCACATGTTATACCCAAAACATTCAAGATGCCGCCATGCTTAAAAATATATGACGGCACAATGGACACTCAACGATCTCACTGAAGAACAAGTGACATCTATATTGCTGAAAAAGTTTAATGAAACCCTAACCAGGAGAGATATGACATAGTACTCACAACTGCCAGCACGATCTGTAGAAACATTCAAGGAAATGGCCGATAAGTTTGTCACCGCCCATGTCGGGGCCAAGAAAGCAAAAGTAGGGCGAATGATATATTCGCTATTAAACAGTCACCCGACGAAGGGCTTAGAGACTTCCTCGCCCGGTTCAATAGAGTAAGAATGACTCTTCCAAACGTATCGAAGGGAATGAAAATAGCAACTTTTCAAAACGGGCTGAATAGGAGCGGCTCGAGGGCGACGAAGAAATTGTTGAGCAGGCTCATGAAGTACCCCCTCACCACTTGGGAAGAAATACACAATGCCTATTGTGCCAAGGTGAGAGCAGACGAGGATGACCTTAACGAACCAACCCAACGGTTGACGTCTGTCCATATGGAGTCAAAAAAGGACCGCACTGCAGAAACGATAACAGAAGGGATCATGCGGGTCCGTACCTCAATCGCGAGAGACATAAGTCGTACGTCAGAATGATCGTTATCCCCCCCCCCCCCA
>ML260883.1:10668-23529 GCA_005239495.1 Nicotiana undulata | reverse complement strand
CCCCCCAACCATGGCGACCGCCCATCCAGCCCACAAACAGGGACTCACCGAAACGAAAGAGGTAAGCCTCCACTATTATTTGCTCACAATTTTTGTGTTTTCCCTTTCAAAATTGTCTACGCCTTAGAGAAGCTCGGCCCACAGTTGAAATGGCCACAAAAGATGAAGTCCGACCCAAACACCAGAAATTCGAACGCCCTCAGTGAATTCCATCAGGAACGAGGTTACAAGACTGAGGATTGCATCGCCTTAAGATAGGAGGTAGTGAACATACTCCACCAAAGGCATTTGAGAGAGCTGATAAGCAACCGCGGAAGAGCGAACTTTACCCTGGGCAAGAACAACATCAAGGTCCGCCGAACCCAGTCCGCACCATCCAGATGATCATCGGCGGAGGCGACGACTCGAAAATCAACCTCGTGAAATTTCATAAACATCCACAAGTTGAAGCGGCCGATCACCCATGAACGGTATCACGACCTCGAAGAAAGTATCATCTTCGATGGGTCGGATACCCACTATTTGACTTTTTCTCACTATGATGTTATTGTTATTACTTTACGTATTTTAGATACTGATGTAAAACAAATTATGGTAGATGAGGGGAGCGGTGTGTGCATTATCCACCCTCGTGTCCTCACACAAATGAGGCTCGAGGATAAGATAGTGCCACGCTGCATCACACTAACAGGTTTTAACAATGCAGTTGAGCGGACCTTAGGAGAAATCATGCTACATGTTCTAGTCGGTGGTATCACCCTGGAAAACAATGTTCTACATCATTGACCAAGACAAGGCGTATAACGCCATCATAAGACGACCCTGGATACATATCATGAAGGCCATCCCATCCAGCCTATATCAAGTTGTAAAATTTCCCACCCCGTGGGGAGTGTTCAGTATTCGTGGTGAGTAGCGCACGACCCAGGAATACTATCACATCGCCCAGGATTGCACATACACCCAACAGTTGCAAAGCAAAGGCACATGAGCATAGCATTTAGCGAAGTCGAGGTCAGACGACGACGATTTGGAAAATGTCATCAAAGACCCCGAAGTCGTGGAAGCCACAGGATCAACTGTGGAAGACCTCGATCCCGTCCAGCTAGATGAAAGTGACCACAGCAAAAAAGCTTACATCGGCCACAAACTTCAAAAACCATGTAAATTTCGCCAATTTTTAACTAACAACACAAACCTTTTTGCCTTCTCTCATGCAAATATGCCAGGCATCCCGAAGGAAATAGCAACACACAAGCTGAACGTCGACCCACTCTATCAACCAGTATGGCAAGTTAGGAGAAAATTCAATGTCGCTACAAATGTTGTCGTCCGCGAAGAGGTGGAGAAATTTCTCGCAAACGGCTATATAAGGGAGTCGAAGTAACCCCAATGGGTTGCCAATGTGGCCATAATGAAAAAGAAAAATGTGAAATGGAGCATGCGTGTAGACTTCAGAGATATGAACAAGGCCTGCTCGAAAGATTCATTCACATTGACTCACATTGATCAACTCATCGAAACAACAACAGGACACGAGATGTTAAGTTTCTTGAACGCCAAATCAGGTTACAATCAAATCCTCACGGAGGAAGAAGACCACGAACGTACTACTTTCATCACCCATCAAGGGACGTACTGCTATAAAGTCATGTCGTTCGTATTGAAAAACGCAGGGGAAACCTATCAGAGGCTAGTATAGTAAAAATATATTTTAAGAATTTTAGATGAACCGACGACCGTGACAAGATCCGAGATATTGCAACTTCTCATGCTATGGAATTTTGAGGTTCCTCCTCAAAAATCTGCCCCAGTTAGATGGACTGGAACCTCTGATTGTTGTACGTGTTACGATCGGATGAACTTGCTTCGAAATTTTGAGGGTCCTCCTCAAAATTCTGCCCCAGTTTCCAATTGCGGGGGGAAAATGAGATTTTTATTGATTTGTGACCGAACCCATAGGGCTGCCTACGTATCCCCTCTTAAACGGGAATCAGGTCGAGCGTAGTTCAATTTACATCATTTGCGGAAAACATAAATGATTACACATAGTATCGTTTGACCGCATCTGAATTGATCGGTTTTGGCCAGACTTCTTCGTCCATTTCTGCAAGTATGAGAGCTCTTCCTGTCATTACTCAGTGAACCATATACGGACCCTGCCAGTTGGGAGAGAATTTCTCTTTGGCTTCATCTTGATGCAGAAAGATCTTCTTCAACACTAGCTGCCCCAGTGTGAACTGTCGGTTTGACTCTTTTGTTGAAGGATCTGGACATCCTGTTCTGGTAAAGTTTCCCATGACACACTACATTCATTCTTTTCCCGTCTATGAGGGCTAGTTGCTCGTAACGGCTTCGTGTCCATTCTGCGTCGTTGAGCTCAGCTTCTTGTATGATCCTCAAGGAAGGAATTTCTACTTCAGCCGGAATGACAGCTTTTGTACCATAAACCAATAAGTAAGGAGTTGCCCCGGTTGATGTGCGGACTGTGGTGAGGTATCCGAATAAGGCAAATGACAACTTCTCGTGCAACAGAAGTCAATCAAGTAAAATCCCACAAATACTGATTTTAACGGGGAAAATCGTTTAAGTCCCTAAATAGAATAAGTTAATATGACTGGTTCACATAGATAAACACAATATCGAAATAAAAGTGAATAAATCAATATAACAAACAGAAACATCTAGGGTTCGAGCATGCATACGAAAATTATTCAAGATAGTGAAGAAACAATTAATTAAAACACTAAGAAGTTAAACGTGGCTATTGGGCCGGGAAGATGTATGTTGGGCTTGGGGTGGATTGGGCTGGTTTAAAAGGGGTTTGGGTTGGTATTAAAAAAGGGTTAGGTCCGAAATAAAAAGGGCTATTTGTTAAATACCCAAATAATTGATAAAAAATAATTAACAAATTATAAAAATGGTATTCATGCATAGAAATATTTTAAAATAATTAATCGATATTTTAAAAAATGCAACAAGCAATTTTCTGGTAAAATAACGTAATAATGCATGCATGGGCTATAATTGAAAAGTTATTGCAATTATAACCCAAAAAGTGCAAATGTGGCCATTTGTGAAATGATTTGTGCTTAATATAAATATAATAGAAAAATCAATTCATGAAATTGTTATAAAGTCATTCGTGATGCAATTAGTAATTATTTAAATAAATAAAAATACTGGAATAAATTAATTAAAATCCTTAAAAATGTGAAAATTATGAAAAAATATTAATTGATGCTAATGCATAGTTTTGAAGGTATATATGCACTTTTTTTTAAACATATTATAGGAAAAAATTGGGTATCAATATCGGCAACGGGTACTTGTTCTTGATAGTGACTTTGTTCAGTTGCCTATAATCTATACATATCTTCATTGATCCATCATTTTTCTTCACGAACAAAATCGGCGCACCCCAGGGTGAGACACTAGGTCTAATAAAGCCCTTATCAAGCTTTCAACTTTGGTGGGGTCATCTGGTATAAGTACCCTGAATGAAATGGTCTGGGAGGGTGGCCTCTACTATAAGTACCCTCGCCTCCAGATGAGGCACCGCTGAATCCACCAGAATGGCGAGGTCTCTTGTTTGACCCCTGACCTCCCAATCCGAGAACCATCTCAACTCGACGGGCCACATTGGATGCATCCTCGAAAAAGATCTCGCTCTCATTCTCCTTAGCCATCTACAATCTGATAGGCTGAGCAAGACCCTCAATAAATCTCCTAACCCTCTCTCTCTCTCTGTGTGTGGCTAGCAAAAGGGTATCATGACGGGCCAAATCCACGACACGAGTCTCATACTACAGTCATGCTGCCTTGTTAGAGACGCTCCTCTCTCGTAGTGATAGGCATGAACTTCTCCAAGAAGAGGTGTGAAATCTGAGTTGATCCCACATAAGAGTAGGAGACCCAGCTGGTCTAGTTAATATATAATCTCTCCACCATTTCTTGGTGGAACCAGTCATTTGAAAAGCAGCAAAGTCGACCCCATTGGTCTCCAATATACCCATGTTCCGAAGAACCTCATGGCAACTATCAAGGTACTCTAGGGGGTCCTCTGAAGTGGCACTGCTGAAATGAACAGGGAAAAGCTTGATAAACCTGTCCAATCTCCACAAAGCATCGGAGGACATAACTGCCCCATCAACGAGCGGTGCTGCAGCAACTGGCTGAACTACCCCGACTAGATGAGCTGATGGGGTTTGAAGCTGGGGAGCCATCTGCTCCGGAGTGTGAGTAGAAAGAGTTTGGACTCCTCATCCAGCCTCAGATACGGCTGCTGCCACGGGGAATGCGCCAGTATGGGATACACTCTCCATAAGGTCCACTAGTCATACCAAGGCATCCTGAAGCACCGCGTAACAATAAACCCCTCTAGGACCTGAGCTGGTCCCGCTGGAACGGTCTGAGCTGGAGCCTCTCTACCGAGTTCTGTTTGAGGCCCCACAAATGGAGCTGCTGCCTGAGCACTGGGTTGAGCTCTGCTCCTGTCTCGGCCTATGGCACGGCCTCGGCCTCGGCCCCTCGTAGGAGCTACTGTTGAAGGATCCGATTGCTGATCAGCGGAAGATGCAGTACATGTTCTCGCCATCTGCGAGGGAATAAGAATAGAAGAGTTTGATCAGTATTGAGATAACAAGAATCGCACGACATATTTGAATAAAAGTGAATGTGTTCCTAACTTTATAGCCTCTAGGAGATATGTACAGACGTCTCCGTACCGATCCCTCAGACTCTACTAAGCTAGTCCGTGAATTGTGAGACTTAGGCAACTTAGTGCTCTGATACCAATTTGTCATGACTCGATTTTCCACCGTCGGGACCGTGATGGCGCCTAACGTTGCACTTGCTAGGCAAGCCAACATTTGAGATTTTTAACATAAAACATTTAAACACTATACAAGAATCCACTACCATTCAACACATGATACCAAAATAAAGAGCAAAAGTCGTAGAACAATACTGCAAAAATATCGATATAAAGGAAGAGTTTACTACAAGTATTTGGCTGAAAGAAATGTATAATTGTTTGTGAACTAAACAAAACATTAAATAGATATAAAGGAAGAGACTCCAAGAATCTGCGGACGTCGGCAGATCTACCTCGGGTCTCCGTGCGAAGGTCAATTACAACTCGAACTCAGCTCGGACCTATACCTGGATCTGCAAAGAGAGTGCAGAGTGCAGTATCAGTACAACCGACCCCGTGTACTGATAAGTGTCGAGCCTAATCTCGGCGAAGTAGTGACGGGGCTAGGACAGGACACCACATAAAACCTGAACAATATAATCATGCTAGTGAAAATAACAAAAAATAAATAAGTAAAACAGAAAATAATGGGAAGGGGAATTTCAATATGAGGAATGAGAATAATGAAAAGACATAATTAAACAGTAACCAGCAAATGAATCATGCAATTAGAACAGTAAAGAAAACTACACGGCATCACCTTTCGTGATTTTACGCTCAACCTCACCAAATGATAAATAAGACTGCATGATATCACCCTTTGTACTTTTACTCTCAACCTCACCAAATAACAAATAAATCATGCACGACATCACCCTCCGCGCTTTACACTCTTCATCACAATATAAATAAACCATGCACGACATCACTCTTCGTGCTTTACACTCTTCCTCACCATACATAGAATCAATAAAAAAGGATAGGGAGAAGTTTCACAAAGAAATCAATATTCCATCAATGATTACTTTCGCAATTTAACATCTCAACCTTGAATCAATATTCACAATTGTATCAACCTCGGTAGAACCAGATACAAGTCTCCCAACATTTCAATAACAACAATAAGCATAGATAACAAAGTTTAAGACTACACATTTGCAAGAATGGAATTTCACTCGCATGCTATGACTCGACCACAATGCATAGAAGCTCGTCACCTCATCTATACATCCTATTCAACAACAAAACACGTAGCAAATACTCACATAATACCTATTTCCTCAAGTTAAAGTTAGACACAACACGTACCTCGATTTCGCAGATCACTTACTGCTCAAGTACAACTTTCCCTTTAGAATTCACCTCCAACCCACTCTTATCTAATCATAATTAATTTAATATCATCAATTATAACCAAAGGAATCAACTTTAATGCATAATTACAGTTTTCCTAAGTTTTTCCAACAACAGTCGAAAATCGACCCCGGGCCTGCTTGGTCCAAACTCGAGGTTCGGACCAAAATCCATTTACCCATTCTCCCCCGAGCCCGGATATACAATTAGTTTTGGAATTCGACCTCAATTTGAGGTCTAAATCCCCAAATTTTGAAATTCCTAAGTTCTACCCAGAAATCCCTAATTTCACCATGAAAATCCTAGATTCTAGGTTGAAATCTTGTTAAAAGATGTAAAATATTGAAAGAAAAGTGTTAGGAATCACTTACCTATGATATGGGGAAGATTTGGTCTTTGAAAAATCGCCTCTTGAGGTTTAGGTTTTAAAAAAATTTAAAATTGAATGAAAAATCTCGTGTAAGTCCAAAGTTATCAGTTGCGCATGTCGCATTTGCGATATGAGCTTCGCAACTGCGAAGCTCGCAAATGCGAGAACCTTCACATTTCCACTGCCTTTGAAAATGCGAGGAAAGAGTTGCATTCGCGACAGCTGGTCCCTCGCAAATGCGAGTAGAAGTTCGCATTTGCGAACATGCCCTTCCCTAGACCCTTTTCGCAATTGCGAAGAAAAACTCGCAATTGCGAGAACTGCTGGCACATGCTTTCTTCGCAATTGCGATAAAGCCCTCACAATTGCCATGCCTGCTTGGTTCGCATTTGCGAAGCCTAATCTCGCAATTGTGAGATGGGAGGCCTGCTACACACACCAGTTACACCAACAAATTTCTAAGTTTCAAAATCACTCTGTAGCCTATATGAAACTCACCTGAGCTCTCGGGGCTCCAAACCAAACATGCACGCAAGTCTAAAAACATCATACAGACTTGCTCGTGCGATCAAATCGCCAAAATAACACCTAAAACTACTGATCTAGCATCAAAACTCCTGAATTTTTCAAGAACACTTAAAGTTTCTATTTTCTCAACCGAGGGTCCGAATCATGTCATATAAACTTTGTTTCTCACCAAATTTCATAGACATGACTTATATATTATATTAAACATGTACCAGGCTCCGAAACCAAAATACGGTCCCGATACCAATAATATCAAACATAAATAAATTTCCTTAAATCCTTTGACTTTCAGTCTTACAATTTTCATCAAAAATTCATTTCTCGAGCTAGGGACCTCGGAATTCGATTTCGGGCATACGCCCAAGTCCCATATTTTACTACGGACCTTCTGAGACCGTCGGAATACGGGTCCGAGTCCTTTTACTCAAAACGTTGACCAAAGTCAACAAAAATCAAATTTTAAATCCCAAAAATTATTATTTCATAAATTTCCACATAAAAACTTTCCGGATTTTTACTCGGACAATGTACGCAAATCGAGGTAAATAAAAATAAGATTTTTACGACTAGCGAGCGTGAAATAGAGTAATTACAAGCTGAGCCTTTGGGTCATCACAAAGATGAGCTTTGATTGATTTAAAAACATAAATATTAGGTCTCTTCAGTGTCAAAGTACGAAAGAAAATGCAGACAAATATTTTTATAAGTTGGTTGGTGAAAGATCTAGATAGAGACAGAGAAAAATATGATGAAATCAATATTGTTAGAAACAAAATATTTTCTATCTATTTGTCTCCTAATCTTCTAGTTTTACAATTTTAAGGTCTCCGAATTACATCTAAATATGGTCTATATTTTGTTTCATAAATCAATAGCATCCCCATAAAATTTGATTCGCATCCCTGAAGGTAACGTCCAAATTTAGCTATTTGTTCAAATAGGGTCAAAATTTATATAGATATTATTTTAATTAATTTTAAACCTTAAATATTAAAATTTTCTTGCATATATATTAGTTCAAAGAAGGAAAGATTTAGTATGCATATGTAGTTAATTTTTAAGTCCTAAATATTAGAGAAACAATTAAATATTTATACCTATATATTAGGAAAATAACTTAAATTACTACTTTGTCCAAACTGGAATTAGTTTTTCAAGGGTAAAAAAGGCGAACGATATTTCGCTAAGGGCATTCGTGTTTTTTAATATAACTAGTTTTTATGTTCATGCGTTGCACGAGATTTTTAAGTCAATTATTATGACAATAATTCTAAATGAAATTTTTGAAAAATATTATATACAAAGGAAAGAATCTCGTGTTTTATATAGAGGCAATATGTGTTTTATACGGGGATACTGCGATTTGTTATGATTTTGGAACTCTAAGAGCATGTGGGATTCTACTATTTTTACGTATAACTATCCAGGTAGAATTAGTATAGTATTAGAACTTTACAATCGATTAATAATTTTATTTTTTTATCTTTAGTTGGTATCATGTTCCTAGATATTACGTAAATTAGTATTAGATATTTCTATTTTATCCAATATAGAACTAATCGTTTGACAAAATATTTAAGGGTATAAAAATCGATTAATATTTTAAAAATATTTTTATCGCTCAATATTTAACATAAAACATTTGTACTTGCATTGTACAAATATCTTGTGTCAAATATTACAAACACGTACCGTAAGTAATTGTTAAAGTTAAATAATAAGTTGCTTAAAATAGAAGTTATGCAAACCAAATCATAATAACGTTGTGATAATCAAATAACAAAATGGAACTAAATAGTTCAAAATTACACAATGATAAGAATAAATTTATAAATCGGTTAAAGAATGCAATAATATTTAATATTATTTTTTATGTTATAATCGGTTAAAGAATGCAACAATATTTAATATTATTTTTTATGCAAGTTGTTTATCGTAATAACACGTATAGTAAGTTTATCCAAATTCATAATTATTGCCAACTTTATCAATTTGTAGTTGTATTAAATGTTCCAAGTATTGTCGTATTTGTAGAGTAGGAATTTGTTGTCGACATAAGTGGAGTTTTAATCCGGAAAGAATTCCATTCTTAGGTAATATATTTGGAATATTACAATTATATTTCACTTTTAATTCAAAAATTTAAGGGCATAAAAGTCTATCAAAGTTTAAAGGATAATTTAGTCATCCAACATTTAGCATAAATTATTCGTGCTTTTATAATAATATAAATTATAATAATATAGACTAGTTTTAGTGTACGTGCGTTGCACGTGTGTATGATATTTATCAATTAATATATATATATATATATATATATATATATATATATATATATATATATAACGTGTGTATGATATTTATCAATTAATATATATATATACATTAACCTTAAAATAAAATAAAATATTTACTTAAATGATGAAAATAATTTTTCTCACACTAATAGAGTAATCGTATTCAATATCTTCTAAACATGTACGAGGAATTTAGTTAATTAGTTATATATTATTTTATAATTATACATATCTTATCCTCTCTTTATTTCAATTTAGATGGTACATTTCGTTTATCGGAAGTCAAATTGTCTGACATTTGACCAACATAGTACAATATTCTTTTTNCAAGTTGTTTATCGTAATAACACGTATAGTAAGTTTATCCAAATTCATAATTATTGCCAACTTTATCAATTTGTAGTTGTATTAAATGTTCCAAGTATTGTCGTATTTGTAGAGTAGGAATTTGTTGTCGACATAAGTGGAGTTTTAATCCGGAAAGAATTCCATTCTTAGGTAATATATTTGGAATATTACAATTATATTTCACTTTTAATTCAAAAATTTAAGGGCATAAAAGTCTATCAAAGTTTAAAGGATAATTTAGTCATCCAACATTTAGCATAAATTATTCGTGCTTTTATAATAATATAAATTATAATAATATAGACTAGTTTTAGTGTACGTGCGTTGCACGTGTGTATGATATTTATCAATTAATATATATATATACATTAACCTTAAAATAAAATAAAATATTTACTTAAATGATGAAAATAATTTTTCTCACACTAATAGAGTAATCGTATTCAATATCTTCTAAACATGTACGAGGAATTTAGTTAATTAGTTATATATTATTTTATAATTATACATATCTTATCCTCTCTTTATTTCAATTTAGATGGTACATTTCGTTTATCGGAAGTCAAATTGTCTGACATTTGACCAACATAGTACAATATTCTTTTTATCATATTGACATGAGAAAAATTATAACTTATAGTATTTCTTGTATAGTTTTTGAATATCTAAATTTTAAAATATTAAGTTTAAATAATTTAATTTATTTTAAATTCTTAAATCTAGTATGGAATTATTTATTTGTAGGAATAAATATAAAATAGCACTCTTTCATATTGATATACGCTTGTTCTGTGGTAAAACATCAATAGAGCAAATCATTGTTTTTTTCTCTCTAATTTCCTTTTAATATTGAAAATCAATCTGGAAACGTGTAAATTCATAGTATTTCATGTAAAATTGTAGCTCTTACTTTAGACCCCCAACGCCTCACATGGCTCACACTTCAAACAAGGAACAGATCTTCTAATTAAGGTAAAATTTCTAAAGTTTTATTTTTTCAAGGAAAGATTTAATAATTAAGGTTTGTAGTTTATTTTAAAGTCTTAAATATTTGAAAAATAATTAAATAATCATTTTATCTAGTGTGAACTCTCTTTTAAAAGGATAAAAAAGACGAACGACATTTTACTAAGGACCTTCGTGTTTTTAATATAGTATAGATAGATTTTACGGTATGCGCTTTGCGCGTATACTCATATCAATAAATACATAACTCTAAAAATATCACATAAGTATTATAATTTGTTTAAGTTATATAAAATTACAAAATAAAAGTTATAGAAAAATTACGAAAATGATAGTTGTTTTATGCAGCTATCTCAATAAAAGAAGAATCTCATCTTACAAAAGTTTTCAAATGCCTTATTGTGATTTTTGAGGACTTATGACGAAATATCTTATGAAAATTGTTATTATTTATGAAATTTAATATAGAACGCAAAATATAAAAATATCTTTATCACAATTTTTAAGGATTAGTCAAATAACATAAATTAGAGATTGAATCTTTTGGTCTTTTAAGAATTTGAGAATAAAAATCCTGATAATATACATCCTACATTATTGGTAGTGACCGTGTAAAGTTTTAACAAATGACTGTACTAATGTTGAATTAATATTTTAATAAAAAATACCTAATATAAAAAGGTATATAGCCATTGTCATTTTTTACTGAATGCAAGAAAGAGGAAAAATTAAATGACAACCCATTTATAATACAATTGTCTTCTACTATTTCATTTTTATCGTTTCGAATTTATATTTTTACTTATTTGACTCTTAAAATTTTAATATAACTGGTTCTGCTTTATTTTTTATTTCTTTTACTGATAGTGTGCTTCTTACAAAAATAAATTACATACCTTAAAAGTTTTCTGACTTGTCAAATGATTTTACTTATATGATAAATTTGAAAAAAAAAATTGAATTCTTTTGCTAATTTGTTAATTCAAAAAATTAATTATTTGTTCTTAATATTAAAGAAAGTAAATTAGTGTTTTGTTAATTCAAATCCTTAAGAATATTCAATTGTACTTATAACTTAATGCAATAAGAATTCTATGTTCGATAAACAATTCATGTGTAAACTTTTGATCTTGTGTTATCAGATTGTAATTTCTAACGTGTATATATAAGGTAAAACACTTAATTGTTTTTGAAGGACTAAACATTAGGATTTTCTATCAATTCAACAAGGAAAAGCGCATAAGGAATCTTTTAGTTGATTTTTAAGTGCTAAAAATTAGAATTGTAATATAAATTATAATTTTGTTCAATATAAAATATATTTTTAAAAGGTAAAAAAGGCAAACGATATTTCGCTAAGGCCTTCGTGCTTTTAATATAGGCCAAATGCATCGGCAGCCCCTTAAAGTTGTCCTCACTTTTCACTTTGACACTCCATCTTAAGTCCGTTCCATTTGAACACTCCAACTACACCTCGAATATGTCATTTAGACACAAAATGATGATATGGCATAGAGCGTGTATTACACCACTTTTCAGAGTGTGACAAATCAATTTTTCTTTTTATAACTTTTTTTCTTTTCTTTTTCCTCCTATTCTTTTGCACCTTATTTCCAGTTCATCTCCTTCCTCCCTCTTTCCCTTCAATCACTCCACCATTCACCTTACTTCTAAGTTTTCATTACCGGAATAAATGGAGCTAGACGGAAAAATAAAAAAATATGGTGGAGGAAGATTACACCATAATCCACTCCCAAACGTCAATACTCAAACCCTAATCAAAATTATCGAATACATGATGAAACACGCCGTTGAGAAGACGACTATGAATGAAGAAGAAATCGAAAATTTTGACAAGGAATTTGTGAACGGGAAGAGTTACAGAGACCTGTTTGAACTTATGTTGGCTGCTAATTACCTTGACATTAAGGGTTTGCTCGATCTTAAAGAGGATAAAAAACAAAAAAATTGGAGAAAAAGACATCGTTGGAAAGAAATGGCCGAAAATTAATTTTTCCGGCAGGGAGGGGTCAAGAATTTCAAAAAATAAAATAAAATAAAAATAAATCCAAGAACCTAGAGGATTGAAAATTTGAAAGAGGCGAAGCCCTCAACAGTCACATCCAAGATCTCCTCGGAGACTAAGAATCGATCGCACCCAAGTCATAATTAATCGAAATGGGACCTTTGCTCCAAGATGATTAATCTGATGACAAATAATAAAAGAGAAAGCTGGGAAAAAAGACAGAAAAAGGGGGGTTCGTCGGGGAAGATGACTGGAGGAGGGGGGGGGGGGGGGTTTT
>ML260883.1:0-10617 GCA_005239495.1 Nicotiana undulata | reverse complement strand
GGGGGGGGGGGGGGCTTTTAACATTTTTCTTTTTTCTCTTTCCAAAAGTTTTTTTAAATTTTATTAAGTAAAATCCACGTGTCCGCATCTTATTTGTCATTTTGGTACGTGAAGTACACGCATCTCTTGTGGTTAGCTGCCTATCAAATTTGTGTCTAAATGACACATTCGAGGTGTGGTTGGAGTGTTCAAATGGAACGGACTTAAGCTGGAGTGTCAAAGTGAACTGCCAATGTATTTAACCTTTAATATAGTATAGATATAGATATAGATTCTTGGTATCTGTCCAAAGGGATAAACTTCAAAACACCAAGTGATTATATCATATTTAGTTAGTATTTTTAATTATTTCCTTTTCTTGCCATTTATATATAATTTAAGTGTAAAAACTTCTATAAAATAATATATTAATATTTTGTAAGTTCTAAATATTAAATTTTTCTACGTAATCCAAAAAAAGGAAAAATGCAATATATAAATTTAGTTAATTTTGTGGTCCAAATATTAAGAAAATAATTAAATGAGTATTCCTACGTATAAGAAAAATAATTAAATGAGTATTCTACACATTAGGAAAATAACTAAATTACTATTTTATTCAATGTAAACTCTATTTTTAAAGGGTAAAAAAGGCGAACGACATTTCGCTAAAGGCCTTCGTGCTTTTAATATAATATAGATATAGATGAAGTCTTTAACATCACATACTAATATTATTATCTATATTAGAAAAGGATAATTTGAATAAATGAGATGTTAGACATGTATTTGCAATATGTTACATTTGATATTGATGTAAAAGATGTATTTACTAATATTAAGATTTAAGTAGTTTAATTCAAAGTTTTAAAAATATTTTTATTGTTAATGAGTAGACATCTTTCGTTCTTTTCTTACATTTTTTTGTACTTTATTTTTTATTTTTTCTACAAACAGTAAAGTTGTATAATTTGAAATAAAATTATAAAATTAATTATTAAAATTTTTGGGACCCAAATCAAGGCCTTACTAGTTTCCTACTAGCGTCACTTGTCCACACATGATATTCTCGATCAAATCTAATGAGTCTCACTTAAGATAAGGCAAGTATAACAAAAAAATTAAAGGCAGTGAGTGTGCCACTCTGTTACCAAATGTGAATAAAGCTGGTTGAACAATACGTTCATGGTGGGGCAGTAGCGTGTAAATAATTGTTGATCATAAATGAGGGGCGGCTCAACAGAACTGATGGCCTAAACCAAAATATATTAAAAAGACACTGAAACGTCTTTTACAAAATCCATATTATATTGAGAAAGAAAAATAAAATTGACGAGAAGATAAATATATTATTTAATTTAATGATAACTTTTGTTATTAATAATATAAATAATATAAATTATGGAATATATATTATATAATAATTTAGTAGTGCTTCTTTTGGGACATTAATTATTTGGGGCCTAAGGCAAGGGCTTCACTTGCCTTACCCTAGAGCCGCCCTTTGCGTCTCCCTCACTTCATCCGAAGGAACATGGAGAATGAGGTGATCGAGTTTGATATAGGCTTAGGAGGTGGGGGTGGGAGTGAAGATGGGGATGGAGATGATGTTCTTGACGAGGAGAATGTAGCCAGCTGCTTTGCAGCAGTACGAAGTTACTCTCCCCAAGGGGACCTCGATCTTGAACCTTACGAGGGCATGGAATTTGAATCTGAGGAGGCTGCCAAGGCGTTTTACAACTCATATGCACGCCGTGTTGGCTTCAGCACCCGTGTCAGCTCCTCCCGCCGCTCCAGGAAGGATGGAGCCATCATACAGAGGTCTTTTGTGTGTGCCAAAGAAGGATTCCGCAATTTGAACGAGAAGCGGACCAAGGATAGAGAAATTAAGCGACCACGTACTATCACTCGGGTTGGCTGCAAGGCCGCCCTCTCTGTCAAGATACAGGACTCTGGTAAGTGGGTTGTCTCTAGCTTTGTCAAGGAGCACAATCACGAGCTGGTCCCCCCTGATCAGGTCCACTGTCTCCGCTCCCATCGTCAAATCTCTGGTCCTGCCAAGACCCTAATTGATACCTTGCAGGCTGCTGGCATGGGTCCCCGCAGGATCATGTCTGCCCTCATTAAAGAGTATGGTGGTATTAGCAAAGTTGGTTTCACAGAGGTAGATTGTCGTAACTACATGCGCAACAATCGCCAGAGGAGCCTAGAAGGAGACATACAACTCCTCTTAGATTACCTGAAACAAATGCATTCCCAGAACCCTGGATTCTTCTATGCAGTTCAGGGTGATGAGGATCAGTTCACAGGGAATGTCTTCTGGGCCGACTCTAAAGCAAGAGCAAATTATAGCTATTTTGGTGATACTGTTACATTTGACACAACTTATAGGTCAAATAGGTACCGGTTACCCTTTGCACCCTTTACTGGAGTAAATCATCACGGACAACCTGTTCTGTTTGGCTGTGCTTTCCTAATAAATGAATCGGAAGCCTCATTTATATGGCTTTTTAAGACATGGTTTGCAGCTATGACTGGTCAACCACCTTTGTCAATGACAACAGACCATGATGCTGTAATTCGGTCTGCCATCATGCAGGTTTTCCCTGAGACCCGCCACCGTTTCTGCAAATGGCACATCTTCAAGAAATGCCAGGAAAAATTGTCACATGTCTTCCTTGAGCACCCAAATTTTGAAGCAGACTTCCACAAGTGTGTTAATTTGACAGAGTCTACTGAGGAATTTGAATCCTGCTGGCTGTCTCTTGTTGACAAGTATGAGCTCAGGGATCACGACTGGCTTCAAGCAATTTATTTAGATCGCAGACAATGGGTGCCTGTATATCTCCGTGATGCATTTTTTGCAGAAATGTCCACAACTCAACGTAGCGATAGCATGAACTCATATTTTGATGGTTATGTGAATGCGTCGACTAATCTAAATCAGTTCTTCAAATTGTATGAAAAAGCCGTGGAGAGCCGTACAGAGAAAGAAGTCAAAGCTGATTACGATACAATGAATACTTTCCCAGTTTTGAAGACCCCGTCTCCAATGGAGAAACAAGCATCCGAGGTCTATACAAGAAAGTTATTTATGAGATTTCAGGAGGAGTTGGTTGGCACTCTAACTTTCATGGCCAACAAAGTTGAGGACGATGGACTAGTTACCTCTTATCAAGTTGCAAAATTTGGGGACGACCACAGAGCTTACTATGTAAGATTTAATGTTTTGGAAATGAAAGCTACTTGTAGCTGCCAGATGTTCCAGTTCTCTGGTCTTCTTTGCCGACACATTTTAGCAGTGTTCAGAGTGACAAATGTTCTGACTCTTCCTTTTCATTACATCCTCAAACGATGGAGCCGGAGCGCAAAGAGCAGCGTTGCATTGGACGATCGTGTTTCTGATGTAATCAATTATTATTTGGAATCACATACTGTTCGATATAACATACTGAGACATGAAGCATTTAAAATTGTGGAGGAAGGGGCAGAGTCTGTTGACTCTTACGCTGTGGCAATGGCGGCTCTAGAAGTGGCTTTAAACAAAGTTGCCCTAGCAGCAAAGCATGATGGGAAGATCTCTTTAGTAAATGGGCATTGTAGAGAACAATTGACTAGAGATGGGGTCCTTGCAAATTACAACATTGAAGATGAACAGAGAAGTCTTGCATGTCCACTCTCTGAGGTTAGTCATTTCTTAATTTTTGTCAAACTTACCTGTCACATGGTTCTCATTTTAGTTGCATTTCTCATCCATCTTCTATGTGCTCTTTTTCTTAATTATTAAAAAACTTTAATGAGGTTATATGATAAAGTTGTTTGGACTGAAAGAAATAGAAGATGCTTTAACTTTATTCAGAAGGAAAATCTAATTGTATAGCTTTGTTTTCTAGAGATGTTTGTTCCTTACAGGATTAGATGGGATAATTTTTTGCTGAATGGATTTTTTTGGGCTTAACCTCAACATTTTAGCACTACATTCTTAGTGCTATTTTTATCTATAAAATTGACTTACCTTCTCCAAAAAAAAAAAAAAAAAAAGAATTGAAAGAAAGAAAAGATAAAGCTGTCTCTTACTTGTAAAGAAGCTGATCCAGATGGTGCGGCTAAGCTTGTTGACACCGAGGCCTATTTGCTGTGTGTTGTTTGTTTTGACAGAATATGATCGCCAATTGTTCACTTGTTCTTCAGGCATTCTTACTTTATTTGATCTGGGTTAAAAGGGTTTACTTGACTGGACTTTCAGTGCACTATCATTTCAGCGTTTCTGAATAACTTATTAGCCTTGATGCTTACTTAGCAAATTTTTCTATTCTTCATTTAAAATCACTAATAGACTAAAAAGCCCTTTCATTCGGTTACTACAAGTTGCCCCGAGAAGATGGACACAAGGGTAGAGGGAAAATGATGTGAAAAAACAAAAGGAATCCCAGAAAAAATCCACAGAAAGAGAAGGTTCGGAGGAGAAGGAGAAAGATTGAATGGGGAAAGGAGACGGAAAATCAAAGGAACTGCGGAAGGTAGAGTTTCTCAGTGTTGAGAGGCGGAGAAAAGCAAGGAAAGTCACTACTTGAAAATGCGTGGTGAAACGAAAGAGAAGAAATACAGGACGAAAGGAAAGAAGGAAGTTTCGTGGAGGGGGGCGTTGGGGACATCAAGCTCGAAGATGAAGGGGATGATGGGTAGTAGAGGGGGTTTGTGTGATGGGAATGGGAATTGGAGAAGAGATGCCAGGATGATGACAATGGACGATACATCTTAGAGCTTATGTATATTGGGGGCAAAATGGTGTTTTCACATAACTAGCGTGATGGATCATGGATTATATCCGGAATAAGTATCGTGGCCCTCCTCTGGATAAAATAATATGGATAAATTATTTCGAGGTATAACTTAACAAAAAGAACTTTTTTTATTTCGGCTTATCTAATCTGGCCTTGCACCAAATGCAGGATTAGGTTTTATAATTATGCAGACCTTAATTTTATGTACCAAACTGCACCTAAATAAATATCTTATTCGTTTTGTTGAAAATTTGTTGGTCTCCATATACAGTGACCAACTTCCTTATATAGTCTTCCCTTGTTCTCTTTTCCCCTTTTTGAAATGTGGAACTCATATCATTTGAAGGTACAGTTCCGATATCTAGGTTAAGTTAAATATAAATAGATTTTTGAGAGGCAGTAATTATAAGTCACACGTGCTGTAAATCATGTCTTCATGTGTTTTTAATCGTAATTGGTTTGGTCTTCTTCCTTCATCTTTTCGTTGTGGCTATGATACTGCCAGTTAACTAAGCTGTCTGATGGTTATGGAGAAAACGTTTTGCTTTACAGAAATTCTAGAAATTCCAAAAATTGCCCGTCTTTTGTTGTGTTGACTTATCTACTGATCCTTACTGTGCGTACTAATTCTTTTCAATGAAGAGCTAAAGCACGACCACTTTCAGGAGATCATTTAAAAGCAAGACCAGGTTAAGAACAAACATAAGTGGATTAAGTTGGGTAACTATACCTCCACTTTGTCCCTAGATTTAAGATAGTGACTATCTTTTATTTAGTTGAGATTTCCCTGCAATATAGTGGAAAAGATTTCGTTCAAGGGATAACATGAGAAGAAAGGTTGTAGGCCTAGAGTCTAGTTACGTGAGGGACCAGAAGATTATGAAGCTTAAGAGTATTTGGTGCAGAACTCTAACATGTGTTGCATTAGTATAGGTATTTATAAGGATTTCTCGAATACACTTAGATTAGCAAAAAACTGGGCATCCCATACTGTATACTTTAACAGTTACCACACACTCGTATCAGAGGCCAGTGGAGAGGCTTGGCTTCATATGCTTTATTGTTGGTTTCAAATTGAAATCAACACATAGATGTCATAAATAAGGAATAAATACAGAAGGAACAAGCATGTAGAAGGGGGACAAGGTTGGAAAGTGAGAAAAAACCACTAGACTGTTAGCTGCTGTCATGGTGGACAAAGAGAGTCAGAGGCTATGGAGAATTAGATTGAATGATAATTTAGAAACTAGGCCCCAATATAGGATATTTCTATTATTCAGTCCCGAAAAACTAATCATGACGGGACAACAGTTGCGCCTCTTTTGACAAGTCAATCAATTTTTTGGCTTAAAATATATGTAGGAAGAGGTTTAAACCCTGTATACCAGGTGCGTTCAAAATGTAGGAAGTCCCGCAGAAAAATATCGCACCTATAGAAATCAGTTGCCTTCTGAAAACCCTTCTGCTGCTTCCTTCCAAACAGTCCATGAAACCCGGGCTTTATGTCTTTCCTCTCTATTCCTTCCAATCTTTTGACTCAGTATGCCCTCGTCATCGTCACTGCCAGGCATCTACTGTTCAATCATGGGCAACTTCTACACAACGCCAACGAGTGAGGTTAATTCATAGCGTCGCAAATGAGTAATATTGTCCCCTCATTCTACCACATGAAGCACAAGCTAACATATAATTTCTACGTCCAACTTTTCCGAACATAAAAGGACCTCATACCTTTTCTTGCTCTTTCTACTGCAAATCGCCTGCCTCTTTTGCCTTTTCGCATAGTCTAATAAAATTGGTATCCTTACATCACTTTGATAGTACTTTGCGAGATTTTTTTACTTACATAAACGTGGTCATATTTTGTTAAAGGAGTAAAATGGGAATGAGACTTTCTAATTTCTAGAAGGTTAATTGTTTAACATCTAGAAAAGAAAAAAGTTGCCAAAAGTATTTTTATGGACGAACTAGGATTCAATCTGTTAGAATAGTTATGTGAATATATGTAATTAGTCCTAGTCCGTTATGTAATAGGAGTAGGTTATGTGTTATGTAGTGCATTCTCACATGGTATCAGAGCTTTGGTGAGAAGAGATCGCTGTGCGTCATTCTAGCGGCATCCGGGAAGAAAGAAGTCAGTCAACGTGCGATTTTCTGGTGATCTAAGTGACTATTTGCGTCAAAGTCACTAATTATTAGTGTTGTGCGAAATGCCAAAATCCAACACCACCAAAAGGTTCCGAAGAGATAGGCGACCAAACCCCAGGAAGATTCACCTGAAAATTCCCACTCACGCGCCCCCACGCGCCGGCGTGTGAGCTGTTCCGGCCAGAATTTGAAAAAATTCTTTTGGACGGTGTCATCGCCTTGCAATCCGAGCCTACCCATCCAATTTAAACCAAATTCTGACCTCTTTTATATTTTTCTGGCACGAACAATGATTTTCCTGTGTGAACGTGATTTTCCGAAAATTTTCTAATTTTTGTGGCGTTAATAGTAATTTCCAGAAGAATTTCGGTTTTTTCGGCGTGAACATTATAATGTCATTCGTATTAGAAGTCTTGGACTTACAATCCGTTGGATCCAATGCATTGAATCCAATCCAAATGGTTTCTTTACCAGATTATATTGAGTTCCTTAAGTACAAAGCATGTAAACAGACATCTTCAGGAATAGCCTTCGTTCAAACAGATAGTAACGTGACTTGTGTCTCCCAATCTTCAACCTCTGAGTCTTGGGTCATTGATTCCGGTGCATCTGAATAATCATATTTCTGGTAACAAATCTCTTTTCACTAGTATTTCATATTCTCAATCTCTTCCAACAGTCACAATGGCCAATGGGTCTCAAACCATGGCAACTATAATAGGTCAAGCAAGTCCACTTCCTTCCTTACCTTTAGATTCTGTTCTTTATGTTCCCGGTAGTCCTTTTAATCGCATAACCATTAGTCGCTTAGCCAAATCACTTAAAAATGTTGTTTTATTTCTTGATGACCTTATTTTTATACAGGGACCTAGTACGGGGCGGATCATTGGTACCAAACGTGAATATGATGGACTTTATTACCTTATCCTTGCAAGGACTCGCAACTTGTCCTGTTACTGATTCACCAGATTTTTACATAAACGATTGGCACATCCCAGTTTGTCAAAACTTCAAAAAATGGTACCTAGCTTATCTCACTTGTCCACTCTAGAGTGTGAGTCATGTCAGCTAGGTAAATCACTTAAAAATGTTGTTTTATTTCTTGATGACCTTATTTTTATACAGGGGATCATTGGTACCAAACGTGAATATGATGGACTTTATTACCTTATCCTTGCAAGGATTCACAACTTGTCCTGTTACTGATTCGCCAGGTTTTTACATAAACGATTGGCACATCCCAGTTTGTCAAAACTTCAGAAAATGGTACCTCGCTTATCTCACTTGTCCACTCTAGAGTGTGAGTCATGTCAGCTAGGTAAGCATACCCGCTCCCATTTCCCGCGACGTCTTGATAATCGAGCACAATGACGTTTTAAGTCCATTCAAATGTTTGGGGTCCTAGTCGGGTCAGTTCTGCATTGAGATTCCGCTACTTTGTCAGTTTCATTGATGATTATTTCAGGTGCACTTGGATATTTTTGATTTGTTTTCTATTTTTCAGACCTTCCACGCTTAAATTCAAAATCAATTTGGGATTTCTATCCGCACATTTCGTAGTGATAATGCCCTAGGGTATTTGTCTTCCCCATTTCAACAGTTTATGAACTCCCTTGGGATTATTCATCAAACATCTTGTCCGTACATATCCCAACAAAATGGGGTAGCTGAAAGAAAGAATAGACATCTTATTGAAACTGCTCGTACCCTACTCATACAATCTCATGTTCAATTGCGTTTTTGGGCGTTGCAATTCTTATATCTTGCTATCTTATTAATCGTATGCCATCTTCACCTAGGGGTGAGCATTCGGTATTTCGGTTCGGTATTTAAGAATTTCGGTTCGGTATTTCGGTATTCGGTTTATCAATTGTATATACCAAATACCGTACCAAATTATTTCGGTACGGTTCGGTATTTATTATTTTGGTTCGGTACGGTTTCGGTACGATTTCGGTAAAGTATTCGGTTTATGAATTATTCAATTGTGTTATGTGTATACCAAACGAAAATTAAAATGCTGCCAAATCCAAACGTAGTGCCACACTGCCGTGAGGGGAAACTTTCTCATATGTTGCTGAACCAGAAGTACATTAACTTTACATATCAAAAAACATAAAACATATAAATATACTTGTAAATAAATTTGAAGTAGAAGGACATGGAAATGTACAAATTGATATACCAACATATTACAATGCATAATTGAGATTTTTACTAGCATGTATTTTTCTAGTTAGGGATATTTTTAAATTATTGCTCAATCCTTTGAATTAACCAGAGAGATAGAGACACAAGTAGCTGATTTACAAATTCAATATGGAAACAATTCGATCTGTTCCATTCCATACTAGACTTTCAACTTCCAGTTTATGCCATTATATACACAAAGAAAGAAAAGGGGATAATTGGAATTAGAATAAGAATATTATGTTTCAAGAATTGAGATGACAAAGAGAACAACATAAATGGATTTGTGTATTTATATACGAAGAATTGGTTTCATCTATTTTTGTCACATGCCATCTATTTGATTGCCTGGTTCTAACCCAATGTGAAATAGCATAACAATGAACGGACTTTATGGTATATAGGATAAACAAAGGTATCCCTTTAATTTAATTACGTTGATGGTAATTCAGATTATTTCGTTTTGATTGGGATTTGCAGTGGATATGAGGGGACAAAATGGATTTAAAAATTCCCCGTAGAGTGTAGAAAGCACAAGCATGTCGAGATGGTGTTTACTTACTTATTTGTGTTCTCTGGTGGTTTGGCTCCTTCAGGGAAATGATTGCGGCGTGGGTGAAGAAGAAGAACTGAAGATGAGAGAGTCGTTGGTTCAACCTAATTTGCTAATTGCTCAATATTAAAATGGCCTAACCTAATAGCCTAAGACTAAGAGTACTGGGCTTGGGCAGTTGGGCTTGGGGGGCGACGGGAATGGGAATTAAATTGGACTGGCCGGCTGGGCACTGGTTGGGTAGATATAGGTAGGGTCCAAAAAAAATGTCCTTAAAATGTTGGTATATTCGGTATACCGAAGTTTTAAAATTGTAATACCGGAACCGAACCGAAATACCGAAAATTTAATACCGAATTAGACCGAAATACCGAAAAAACTGAAACCGAAATACCAAATTAATTCGGTTCGGTTCGGAATTCGGATTTTATGCCCAGCGATCGCTTCGTCGCTTTAAGCGCGAAGCGACCGTGCATCGCTTTTTTTGGTCTGAAGCGACTCGATGATGAGAAGCGCACGCTTCAATGGCAGAAGCGATGAAGGCGACGAAGCGATGAAGCGCACGATCCTGTATAAAAAGCGCAGAAGGGGCCTTTTTAAAAAAAAAAAACTTTGGGTCTGTTTTTTAATTATACAAAACAGACCCTAAATTGACAAAAAGAGTAAAAAAATTTCACGCTTCTCACTTTCTTCTTCGTCTGTTCAAAAAACAGAGCTAGGGGCCTAGGGCTCACTGTTCTTCTTCCTTCAGTTCATCTTCTTCAGAACAGAGCTTCGACCAGGCAGCTTCTACAGGTAATTTCTCTCTGCTTTGTGCTTTCTTTCTTCTTCTTCTTCAATTCTTTTCTTCAGTTCTTCTTCTTCTCGTTTTTTTTCTTTCTTCTGTATCTTCTGCACTCCTCAGTTCAGAATTTCAGAGTTTTTTTTATTTTTCTTTATTCTTCTTCTTCTTTCTTTCTCGGT
>ML260882.1:964-108549 GCA_005239495.1 Nicotiana undulata | reverse complement strand
TATAAGGCCAACTTCACGATAGATTTTGAACAAAAGGAGTTTCCTAACACTCTATAGCCTCCCAAAGATAAGCACAGACGTCTCCGTACCGATCCGTAGGACTCTACTGAGTTTGCCCGTGACTTGTGAGACTATGTGAACCTAAGTGCTCTAATACCAATCCATCACGACCCAAAACCCGGTTCAGGTCGTGATGGCACCTAACGGTGAGGTTAGGCAAGCCAACATATAAATCCTTATGAGATACTACCCCAGAACTCGATATTCTAGTTATTTATAATTTATAACAATTATAATGCAAAATATAACAGCGATATTNGCAAAATGAAACTAGAAGGCTCCAGAGGTGCTGTCAGGAGAACGCCAAGAAGACAGCTCACCGTGTGGAGCGACGCTGCAATCAGTATCTATCAACAAGCGGACGACCAGACGGACCAGCCTCAGTACCTGCACAGTTAAGTGCAGAAAAAGAAAGAAAGTGCAGCATGAGTACATATAATCACATATGTACCCAGTGAGTATCACGTCTAAACTCGTAAAGAGTAGTGACGAGAGGTAGAATACACACTCACTAAGTTCCAGTACATAGTAAAATAAAATACATGCTGAGCAATAAATCATGTGAGAAAGTACATCAAGTATACGAACATGTAAACAGCAACAGTAACTGATCTCAAACAGAATCTTTCTATGTAAGCTATTCATAGTTATATCATTGTTTTCTTTCTCATTATCCGAAAAGTTTTTATCTTTATTCTCAAATACTCACTTTCCAATACTCAGTATTGTTTCTCAACTCACCATCGTACGATCCCAACTCAATGCAAGTGCTCGTGAACGCAATGAGTATATATAAATATATGTCCGACACGGACAAGACTATCGGCCGAAGTCATAAGGGTGGGTCATAAGGACTGACACAACCATAAAGCTCCACACGTTTGCGAATCATACCTGCGACCCATGCGCTGACTCGATAAAATCTCCACGATCGCGAATCATCCATAAGACTCGTGGGCAAATTTCTCTCCCTGCTCGCGAATCATCCATGCGACTCAGGGGCAATGACATATGTATATATAATCTCCCGATCACGAATCATACATGTGACTCGGGGCCAATGATGCAAGGTAAAACTCTCCCCGATTGCGAATTATGCCTGTGACTCGGAGGCCGAAGAATTTATATGTCCTCCCCGATCACGAATCATACATGTGACTCGGGGCTGGTGAAAATAGTAGTACAATTCTCCCTGATCACGAATCAAACCTGTGACTCGTGGGAAATGAAAATATAAGTCTGATCTCTCCCTGATCACGTATCAAACCTGTGATTCAAGGGCTAGTAAAATATGAGTGAAATTCCTCCCTGGTCACGAATCAAACCTGTGACTCAGGGGCAATGAAAATATAAGTTCTCCCCGATCACGAATCATACCTGTGACTCGGGGGCCATGAATGCATGGATGCGTATATATGACTGCATGAATGCATATATATGTGTATATTTAGACACCGTGGTACCGACTCGCCCACATTCAACGGGATCGGATACTCGCATCTCACTTGATAGCCAAAGTTACGATTTTTATCACATTATCCACTTTGCTCATAATATCACCATGATGGAACAATTCAAGTATAGGAAGGAATTTCAACCTCCTTCGTTTAGCTCAACGGCTCATTATTAAGACTTATCACATTATTCAAGTATAAGAAGGAATTTTAACCATGTTCGTTTAGATCAACAACTTATTATCTCATTTATTCATTGCTCTTTATCAATTATATGAGGAGTAACATAATTACTCAATTGATGGAGTTCATAATTCCTATCTGAATATTATGTACATTTAATTCGCAGCTATCATAGCTCACTTTGATCATATATCAGTAATAAATCGTACAAAACATCATATAATATCAAACAACAATTAGAACATGCCCGTGGGTCCTACGGCTACCCAACATACAATATAGATGCTAAGTACGGACTCTCGTCACGTGGTGCGTACGTAGCCCCCTCAACAAGTACAATTAACCACAAGGAGCCTAGGGGACATTTTCCTCTTACAAAGTTTGAAAAGGAGCTCACCTGGACAAGTGCTCCTCCGGCCAACAGACCAATCAACAAGGCGCACGAATCCTCCGAATCACCCTCGATGGATCACAACTAGCCAAAAGCACATAATTATATCAATTTATGAAGATTCGAGGAGGATTTATCAAGTATTTCCTCAAAAATGTATTCTTGACGTACTTTGAAAATTCAACTCCGAGCCTTGGCGTCCGGACAAATATATTTCTCGAAGAAATGTGCTATACGTCGCCTAAGGATCAAGATTAACTCAATTAATCATCCCTCAATGGCCCAAAAATCAGAATCGATATTTACATCAAAACCCTCTATTCTCCCCAACAATTTCTTATGAATTCCCATGAATTAGGAAGAGGAAATTCTCAAAAAACGAAATAAATGACATGCGAAGGGTTACGGAATCACTTACCTGAGTTCCTAGGCCAAAATACCCATTCTGGAGTCTTGGGGTCGTCAACAATGGAGGAAATGTGATTTTGGGAAAAGAAATCACGACTTGGGCTTTATTAGGACTGCCCAGCAGTTTCCGCACCTGTGACTTTTGGATCGCAGGTGCGGACTCGCACCTGCGGAATATTGGGTCGCGCCTGCGGAGATGGCCTGGGCCCCTGGGGAAAGTCGCGCCTACGGGCATTTGTCCGCTCCTGCGGAGCCGCGCCTGCGTAAAGAAGGCCGCCCCTGCGGAAGGAGCCGCACCTGCGAAGGCATTTCTGCTGGTGCGAACCTCGTGCCTGCGGCTCAGGGACCGCAGGTGCGGTCACACCAGTACATTCCCACCAGCTATGAGTTTTGCTGGTTTTTGACCCCGTTCGGGGTCCGGGAGACCACTGGGCCCACACGAGCCCTCGAAAATTATACCAACGAGTCCCAAATCACATGACGGACTCGCTCGAGCTCCAAAAACACTAAAAACATCATTCAAACCAAACGGGTCTATATTAGGATTTCAAGAAAAATCAAATGGCTCATCAATACGCCGAACGGGTCTATATTGCTCGGAATGATCCCAAATTTTGCGGGCAAGTCATAAATGACTATACGGAACTATTGCAAGTTCTGAAATTCCATTCGGACCATGATATCACGAGGTCCAATTCCAATCTAAATTCTAAATCACATGAAATCGTGAATTCCAATTCAAGTGCCGAAATACTCCCGGGTCATCAGAAACCCGAGGCGAACACACTCCCAAGTCTGAAATCATCATCCGGAGCTGGTGGAGCTGTCAGAACTCGATTCCAAGGTCGTTTGCTCATAATGGTGCTCGGAACCAAAATTAGCCAAATAGGCTAGCCTTCAGGAACCAAGTGTTCCTGAACTGGCCAAATCACTTCCGAATCTCGAACTACCTGCCCACACAAGTAATAAGGCACGATTATTTGCTATGGAAGGAGTCATTCACGGGAACGGAGTCCCAACACACAAAACGACCGGCTGGGTCGTTACACATTGTCACAAAACACATGGAAAAAAACATTAAGGTTCTATAGGCCGGATTTCTAATGCATATTTATTGAACAAGTTAATGCGTCGTATAGGCAGGATTTCTAATATGTAATTTTTATCCTATAGGAAGGATTTATAATATGTAATATTTATCCTATAGGCAGGATTTCTAATATGCAAATATAATCCTAGAGGCAGGATTTCTAAGCGCAATACAGAATTCATACAGTATTGACAAATGAATAGAATTAACAACATAACTAAATCCTATAGGCAGGATTTCTACCCAGTTTAACAAAAAGGAAATAAGAAACCCCCTGATTTTACTAAATATCCCCAGAATCTATTTATTACAAAGTTATTACAGACAGAAATGGCAAATGATATAAATAATAGTAATAAGATACACTATAGGGAACCTTCATTAGGCCCAAATAAACCTGGGAACCAAGCCTTCCAACCATAACAACTTTGAGGCACGGTATAGTGAGTCGCCCATAGCACATTAGAACCAGGTTTCTGATGTGTCAAAGTTCCCAAGGGCCTCGGGGATCCAGGGCAATGCTCACACCAGAACCACACATTCATAAGATGATTGACAAGAGATTGGGAACCAGTTCCCAGTGTGTCAGAGTTCACAAGAATCTCACATGGACCCTGAGTAGTGCTCAAACTGAGGTGGTTGAGAACCTAAGGGATAGTTAAGCAGGAAAGCAAGTAAATATATCACAACAATTAAATCCAGAAGGACTGGGCCTTGGATTTCACCTGGCCAAGACAAGAAACAATGAGCCCAAAATCAGAGTAAAAGAACTAGGTTTTAGTGAGAGTATGAGAAGTCGAGTCTTGTCTAAAGGGGAGAGGGGAAAGGGTTTAAATAGTGTTTGATTAGGAAGACAAATAAGGGAATAAATCAAACATACACAAATAAGGAAAGAAAATAAATCCAGAATCAATTGAAGTCAGAGTTCAGTCAATTAGTGAGTAATCAGGCGAGTACTACTTAAAATAAGGTAAGTATCACATAGAATCAATTAACAATCAGTTTCAAGGCAAATAAGGTAAAGAAATAAAGGAACAAGGTAGGGTTAACAGAATAAGGAAACTATCAGTACTATACGATAAAGGAATGAGTAAACAGAAGTCAGTAAAAGATTTTAACCCTAATTTTCAGGTAAAACCAAAAAATCAGCAAAGATAAAAGGCAAGAGTCTCATGCTTCATAGGATGAACATAGACGAGAACATATTCACAAAACACATAATCGAAACAGATCTAGCCCAAAAATAAAAAGGTTCGAAACCCTAATTTTAGGTAAGTCATAAGATCGATAAAAACAAAGGTAAAGAATCAAATATTTTAGTAGAATCAACATAGACAGGGGTTATTCATGGAATTGAACCAGATCAGGTTCGATTAAAAAAGATTTAAAACCCTAAATTGGATAACTAAAAATATTTAACAAAAAATAAGCAGATTTATACGGAATAACATTAAAAAATAAGGTTAAAACAAGTTTTTGTTCGAATTGGAGAGATCTAAAAACCCTAACCTTAGGGTTAAGTAAGAATTCACAAGATATATGAAAATATTCGTACTCACAAAGGTTAAAAAGAACACAGACGAAAATAATCATGTTAGAGATTTTGAACCAGATATGGTTTGAATCTCTCAATATCTGCTTGCCATTTTAGGCAAGCTATTATGGAACACCAAAGAACAGGTAGTCAGTAAGGAGATAGGACCAAATAAGGTAAGGAATCGTAGGTTGATTCCATTTCTAGGGTTTTAGGAGGGAAGGGGAAGAAGATGAGAGGGGAGTGTATAGAGACGGCGGGTAGGTGAAAATGAATTAGGGTTAGGGGTTTGTGTAAGTTAAAAGGGGTTGGGGTGCTGTGAGTCGTTGGTCTTTAGAGATTAACGGCTGTGATTAAAAATTAGGCCGGGCAGGTTAATTTGGACGGGTACATGCCTGGGTTAACGGGTTAAGGGTATTGGGCTAAGGTTATTGGGCTGGGGTAATTGGGTTAGGTCCAAAATTAAATAAGAAAAAGGGCTAGATTTTAAATACCCAATGAAATCAGTAAAATAATTTATACAAAATAATTAATAAATAATAAAAAATGCCATTTGTGCATGAAAATGATTTAAAATAATTACTTAACATTATAAAAATATAAGAAGTCATTTTCTGTATAAATAATATAATCATGCATATATATGGCTATTATTGCAAAATATGCAGTTTTAGCCTAAGGGTGAAAAATATAATTTTAGTAAGTATGTAAAAAAATATTTAAAGCTTAATATGGGTATAGATGATGAAAAAATTAAATAATAAAATTATTTGTGATGTAATTAATAATTATTTATATAATAGAAATGCACGAATAAATTGATTAAAACCTTTAAAAATTATTGAAAATTATGGAAAAATGCTTGATGATGCTCATGCACTAGGTATATATGTATATTTAAAAATATATAAGGGAAATATTGGGTATCAACAACTGCCCATGTTTACCCGGGAAGGATGAAAGATTTGTCGAGTAAAGACATGATGACCGATTTTGACCGAATAGGGTGATTTGAAAGATATAGGTCGCACTATGGTTTTTGAGCTGCCTACATATTCCTGGTTTTATAGGAATCATGTTGTGTGTAGTTGTGGACCCAACGATGGAGTAAACCGTTGGAGTTGTTACAATAACGGACAAAATGTTCCAAGTAAGGTTGATTGAGGCTTGAAATGGTTATGGGTAGATGAGATGGGTAATGGATGATGAACGGTCATGTTTGAAATAATTTGAAGGTTGTGGACGGGAACTGGAGCGGAATTGCTCCTGTAGGGATAACGGTTACTTACCGGGTCACCTGCAAATTTACAAAAATTTACTGCAACCACATATGTATAAATTATTGTGTAAACTTAGACATGATGAAAATTCCCTTCGAACCATGAAGACTGTCTTTGGATGGTGAGGATGACGTCCTTAGACCATGATGTCCCGGGCCATGAATTGTGCGGTAAGGGATTTGCAGGCCATGAAAATATGTTCTCGGGCCATGAAGATGGTGCCTCTGAACCATGACGGCCTTGAATAATGATGTGCAAGTTTTGAGAGATCCTCAAGTCATGGCATGATGTCTTCCGGCTATGAGGATGATGCCTTCAGACTATGACGCATTCGGACAAGTTGACTATATTTCAGCCCATGAAGTGCAGAGACATGATGCTAGCGACAATCAACAAGACAAAACTTAGTCTTGGGGGCAAAGCTTAGCCCCGAGAGAAAAGAGAATAATGTGAGTTTTAAGATAGATCCATATCTGTGTTTATACAAAGAGAGAGACAGTGCTTAGTCTTGTGCAAGATTTGGGACAGTGCTTAGTCCCATGCAAGGAGAAGGCAATGCTTGGCCTTATGCAAAACTGAGATAGATCTTACTCTCATGCAAGGAGAAGGCAATGCTTAGCCTTATGCAGATAGGAGGCAGGGCTTTGCCTCATGCAAGGAGAAGGAAATGCTTAGCCTTATGCAGATGGGAGGTAGGGCTTAGCCTCATGCAAGGAAAAGGTAATGCTTAGCCTTATGCAGATGGGAGGCAGGGCTTAGCCTCAAGCAAGGAAAATGCAATGCTTAGCCTTGTGCAAATAGGGAGCAGGGATTAGCCTCATGCAAGAATTGAGACTGGGCTTAGTCTCATTCAAGGAGAAGGTAGTGCTTAGCCTTATGCAAATAGGGAGGCAGGTCTTAGCCTCGTGCAAGAATTGAGACAGGACTTAGTCTCATGCACAGAGAAGGAAGTGCTTAGCCTTATGCAAATAAGGAGGCAGTGCTTAGCCTCATGCAAGAATTGAGACAGGGCTTAGTCTCATACAAGGAGAAGGCAGTGTTTAGCCTTATGCAAATAGGGAGGCAGGGCTTAGCCTCATGCAAGAATTGATACAGGGCTTAGTCTTATGCAAGGAGAAGGTAGTGCTTAGCCTTGTGATAATAGGGAGGCAGGGCTTGGCCTCATGCAAGAATTGAGATAGGGCTTAGTCTCATGCAAGGAGAAGGCAGTGCTTATCCTTATGCAAATAGGGAGGCGGGGCTTGGCCTCATGCAAGAATTGAGACATGTCTTAGTCTCATGCAAGGAGAAGGCAGTGCTTAGCCTTATGCAATGGGAGGCAGGGCTTGGCCTCATGCAAGAATTGAGACATGGCTTAGTCTCATGCAAGGAGAAGGTAATGCTTAGCCTTATGCAATGGGAGGTAGGGCTTAGCCTCATTCTAATGTAGGAGTAAGAGTGAGGTGTTCTTAGATGACATTGGGTTTGTGTATAGCAATTGTGTTGTTGCGAAGATACGTATTATTCCTGCATCCAAATAAATATTTGTGAGTTTTGCGGGGTATGGTTTGTTCGTGTCTTTGCCTGCTCGATCGGCTCCACTCCGTCCGAGGGTCCTATTCAAGTTACCATGGGTAGCATTTGGCTAAAAATAAAGATTCTTTTCAAAAGCATGCATGTGTAGATTTCGAAGACATAGTAATCTGTAATTTAGAAATAAATTAGATGAACTAGTAACTGAGGCATTATTAGAGTTATTGCGACTTCCTTTGCCATAGCATTTTGAGGGTCCTCCTCAAAATTCTGCCCCAGTTAACTTAGTGTCACGATCCAAATTCCCAACCTTAGGGATCGTGATGGCGCCTAGCGCCACACTTGCTAGGCAAGCCAATGTTAGAACTTGATTAGCTATTTTCCTTTAATTATTTACTTAAGCACAACAAAACAACTTTAATGTAAATTAGATCTAATGATTTCCAGCAAATAACTTCAGAAATAAAATAATGAACTAATAATTAACCCGAACCACGAACTAATCATATAACTACAAGACTACCCCAGGGTCTAGTGTCACAATTCACGAGAAATACTACAAATAATGGGCTGAAAGAAAATAATATATCTGTTTTGAGAAAAATAAAACAATCTCTATGAACTAAGAGAAGACTCCATGCATCTGTGAACGCCGACAGATATACCTCGTGTCTCCGAAGGATGGATGACCGATATTAAAAATCTCTTGGATCTGCACAAAAGAGTGCAGAGTGTAGTATCAGTACAATCGACCTCATGTACAGAGTAAGTGCCGAGCCTAACCTCGACGAAGTAGTGACGAGGCTAAGGTGGGGAAATTATAACTTAACCTGTAACAATATATATAATAAAGCAAGGAAACAATTCTACACAAACAAGAAAGATAAACTGCAACAACAAATAAAATAACTCAGCTGCCTATTCCAGGCCTCAGTTGTAACCAAAATCTCACATAAATTTCCAAAATTTCTAAAGTTTTGACCTTTAAAATAGAAGTAAGTACAAAATACGAAAAATAGTAGAGTAAAACAATAAGTTTTCAAATTTGTAAGTTTCAAATCCTTGAGTTTCAAAAATCAGTAAAACACTTTTGAAATCCAGTAAAACACTTTTGAAATCCAGTAAAACATAAGTGTCCTTCCTTATCACTTTCTTGTTGCGGCGTGCAACCCACCCCCACCTGTCCACCATTATTGCTCATCCCTATATATATTTCACCCTTATTGATCCTATTACAGCGTGTAACCCGATCCCATCTATTCACCCTTATCACTTTCTTGTTACGGCGTGCAACCCGCTCCCACCAGACATATCATATCAATTTATTTATTTATAAAAACATTCGCAATTCAGGTCAAGCCTTTCACAACAATTTTGTCTCAACAATTGTAAGCAGAAAACAATATATCTCATAAACTTTAACCAATATCATTTCACAATGAAACCAACTAGAATATATGTAAATAACATAATGTTGTCAATCCAGCTCAGTCTTTATGTACCATAAAAGAATCAAGAGAACAACCAACACTTTTAACACACTTGCAACAACAATTGGAAAGAATCTAATGAAATCAAATAGCCATGTAAACCTCAATAATCATAAAGCAGTTAAGCCATGAAGCAAATAAATGGGAAATAGAAAAGTGATCATGTTGAACAACCATTTAGTAGAGCATAGGTACTCGTCACCTCACCTATACACTACACACAAGAAATTTCACATAACGATCAAGTTGGGGATTCCTATTCCCTCAAATCAAGGTTAAACCAAGCACTTACATCGATCTAACAAGCACTTCACTGCTCTAGCACTGCCTTTCCTTTAGAATTTGCTATTAATCCGCTCGAATCTAATCACAATTTGTTCAATATTATCAATCATAGCCTAAAGGAATCATATTTATTGAAAATCAATGGTTTTCCTAAGTTTTCCTATTCAAATTCAAAAATCGACCCGGACCCGCTTGGTCTAAACTCGAGGTTTGGACCAAAACCTGTTTAACAATCTCCCCCGAGCCCAGATATACAATTGGTATTGGAATCCAACCTCAATTCGAAGCAATTCCCCAAAATTTGAAATTTCTATGTTCTACCTAAAAACCAAAATTTTACCATGAAAACTCTAGCTTTTTGGTTGTAATCTTGTTAAAAGTTGTTAGGAATTGAAAGATATTAGGTGGAGATCACTTACCAATGGTTTGGAAAAGTTTGGGTCTTTGGATAATCGCCTATGGAGGTTTAGGGTTTTAGAAAATTGAAAAAGAAGTGAAAATCCCGTCAAAAAGTTTATATAACAGGCTACAGGTCTCGCATTTGCGAACAGGAGTTCCCATTTGCAAACCCTGGGCTTTCCGGAGAAATATCGCAAATGCGAGCATGCCTTAGCATTTGCGAATAGGGCCCTTCGCATTTGCGACCCAGGACCTCGCAATTGCGAGATCTGAGGCCTGCACACCAGATGTTCAGCTGTTGGGGTATTTTTCTAAGTCTAGACACTACGTAGCCTACCCGAAACTCACCCGAGCCTTCGTGGCTCCAAACCAAACATGCACACAAGTTTAATAACATCATACAGACTTGTTCGTGCGATCAATTCATCAACATAACATCAAAATCTACATATTTAGCCTCAAAACTCAAGATTTCCTCAAGAACACTCAAATTCCTAACTTTTCAACTAGATGTGCGAATTACATAAAATCAACTCCGATTCTCATGAAACTTCACAGATAGGACTTAAATAACATAACAAACTTGTTCCAGGCTCCGGAACCAAAATACGGGCCCGGTATCATAGATTTCACATATTATTTTATTTCTTTATTTCTTAAATTAACCAGAAAAATAATTTTCTTCAAAAATTATTTTCTAAGGCTTGGGACCTCGGAATTCAATTCCAGGCATACGCCCAAGTCCCATATTTTACAGCGGACCTCCCGGGATTGTTAGAACATAGATCCGGGTCCGTTTACTAAAAATGTTGACCAAAGTCAACTAAAACAAAATTTAAACTCTAGAAATTACTATTTCTCATATTTTCACTTAAAACTTTTCGGTTTCACGGCCGGACAGCGCACGCAAATTGAGGGGATTAAAATTAGTCTTTTTATGGCTAATAAGCCTAGAATTAGGTTTAATTTCATAAAATGACCTCTTGGGTCATCACAATCTCCACCTCTAAAACAAATGTTTGTCCTCGAACGGACATAGAAGATTACCTGAAATAGCGAACAAGTGTGGATATTTACTCTGCATCTCTGACTCGGACTCCCAAGCAGCCGCCTCGATGGGCTAACCTTTCCATTGTACTCGAACTGAAGGATAACTCTTTGACCACAATTGACGAACTTGCCGGTCTAAAATGGCTATTGGCTCCTCTTCATTAGTCAAATCCTTGTCCAATTGGACAGATCTAAAATCTAACACGTGGGACGGGTCACCATGATATTTCCGAAGCATAGACACATGGAATACCGGATGAACTAAGGATAACCCTGGAGGTAACGCAAGTCTATAAGCTACCACCCCACTCTATCAAGAATCACAAAAGGCCCGATATACCTGGGGCTCAACTTACCCTTCTTCCCAAATCTCATAACCCTTCATGGGCGATACACGATGAAATACTCTCTCTCCAACCATGAATGCCACATCACGAACCTTACGATCTGCATAAGTCTTTTTATTGAACCGATCCTTACCCGGCACAAACCATCAAACTGGCAATTTGCACCGTTTACCATATAATGCCTCATAAGGAGCCATCTGAATGATCGACTGATAGCAATTATTATAAGCAAACTCCGCTAACGGCAAGAACTGATCCCAAGAACCTTCAAAGTCAATAGCACAAGAGCAAAGCATCTCCTCCAAAATCAGAATAGTACGCTCGGACTGCCCGTCAGTGTCACGACCCAAATCCTAATTTAGGTCGCGATGGCGCACAACAGCGGGGTTAGGCCAGCCAACATGAATGACACTATGAGTTACCTTCCCCAGTTGCCTAACATTCCAACATTTACCAATTTTTAATCAGATATGAATATGATAATAGCCTGCGATATGAAGTAAAACCATAAATATGTGAACCAAACGATAAGCATGTCTATATAATATATACAGCCCAAAAACCCAAAATATACGCTACGTGTGTGCCAGGAACTAGTGTCACGAGTGTCACAGGCAACTATCGGAATATACAAGATACATATATATACAAATCCACCGTCTGGATGACATAGACGGGGAAAATAACAAAAAGAACTTTAGGGTGCTGCTAGGAGGTCGCCTGGAATAGAAGCTCACCATGAAGTCTAATCACACAAATCAGTATCTAGCACAGGCCTGATAATCAGATGTACCAGCCTCCAGACCTGTACAATCAAGTACAACAGAAGAAGAAGAAGTGCAACATGAGTACATAAATAAATATGTACCCAGTGAGTATCTCGTCTAAACTCGAAGGAGTAGAGATGAGAGGTCGACTAGATACTCACTAAGGTCCAGCAATATAATATAAAAAGAGATATGGCTAAAGCAGTAGGCATGTGAAGCAGAAATCAACAAGTACATAAGCAAATAATGTAATCCAAGTAACAACTGAAAATGAACTGCAAGTGCCAAATCCTCCGTTTACGCAATACCTGTCAATCCCACAATAAGTGACTCAGACTCAAGTGATAATACAATACCAGAACAAGACAACCGGCCGGAGTCATAACGGTGGTCATAAGGACTAAGGTCATAAGCTAACCCACGATCGTGAATCATACATGCGACTCGCGTTCTAACTCAATAGTAATAAGCTGACCCACGATCGCGCATCATACCTGCGACTCGTGTGCTGACTCGATAATGATAAGCTGACCCACGATCGCGCATCCAGTCTGCGACTCGTGTGCTGACTCGATAATGATATGCTGACCCACGATCCCGCATCATGCCTGCGACTCGTGTGCTGACTCGATAATAATAATACATAAACAGACCCACGATCGCGCCTCCAGTATGCGACTCGTGTGCTGACTCGATAACAAGTGCATATACATATATAGGTACATATGTTTACCGACTCAATAGTGAACTCAACAGGATTGTGCTTATACCACTGTAGCCAACTGGAATTGAAATCATAATATTTCACCTTTCCATGTCATCTCAACAACAATCACAACTTACAATACATACAAGGTACAAAAAAGGCACATAGAGGCATGCTCGTGAGTCCTAAAGCTACCCGACATAGCAATATAGTCGCCACGTACGGACTCTCATCACTTGGTACGTACGCAGACCCCACAACATGTATACATAACAAATACGGAACCTATGGGGACATTTCCCCCTTAAAAGGTTGGAAACGAGACTCACCTCGCGACGAAATCACCCCTCAGATCAAGGATGCGCCCGAATCTCTGAAATCTACCCTCGACGGCTCGCAACTAGCCAAATATAGTGTAATTGAATCAATTTAAGTTCAAAGAAGAAGAATTAACCAATAAACCCAAAATTAGGCATTCTTGAAGGATTTTGGAATTTTGACCCCGGGCCCACACGTTCGGATTTGGAGAATTCTCAAAAGAATCACTTACCCGAAGCCTAAGGATCATAATTACGTGATTTATACATGAATTCATGGCTTAGAACAGATAATTCACTACTTCTCCCATAAGCCCTAATTTACCACCAAATTTCAATAATTGATGATTTAGAAGAGAGAATTAGCTAGGAATTGATGTTAAAACTTAGTAAACCCATGGAATTTACTTACCTCAATAACAATGGTAGAAGCTTCATTGAAGAGCTCTCTAAAGACTTGAGGAGAAATATGAAAATGGAGGAAATAGGCTAAGTCCCGTATTTAATAAAACTGCCCAATTATTCCTTCACTGCGATCGCGACAAGGGCCCTGCGATCGTGACAAGGGCCCTGCGATCGCGAAGGCCAACTGGCCAGACCTCTGCGATTGCGGCAGAGGTCCTGCGATCGCGAAGAGAAACTGTGCCCGGCCCTGACTTGACACTATGCAATCACGAGGATGGGGCTGCGATCGCGAAGGCATGGAGTCCAACCTTCTGCGATCGCGAAGACTGGGATGCGATCGCAATCTGACGATGAGTCTGTTACTACTGTTAATCCTCCCGTACCTGAATCAGAGTTTTCCACTCCTGAAGATGCAACTCCCTCTCCTGTTAATGAATCAATTGATCAACTGTTCCGCCAAGGTTTTGGTACAGTTTCAGAAGAAGCACCTCTTGATGTTTTCCCTCCGTCTACTCCTTTGGAACTTTCTATTACTACCCCCATTGTTGTTTTTGCTCCCGTTACTCCTTTTTCTCCTCAGCCTATTCCATATGTGGCTCCTTCATCTACCCCTACTTCTGTGCCCTCTATTGTCGAAGTAGGATCTTCTAGTAGTGGGGTGATAAAGAAAATAATGATAGAGGTTCATGCGGGAGGCAACCTCTTAAAGAAATCAGGCCAGGTGGATGTATGGCTAAATCCCCCGATAGGCCCAGTTGAGAAGTCTAAGTTTGAAAGTCACAGCTCCTTAACTTGGATGAACGAGATTGTGCACTCGTCCTTGAAGGTAAAATTTAAATCATCCCTTCTTATTTTCATATCTTTTACCGTATCTAACTTATCCTTTTATGCAGGTCAATCTTATTGGCACGGAATTAATGAAAAGAGTCTTTCGTATGGAGCAATTAGCAAATGACTATCATACCGAGGCCGACAATTGGAAGGAGCAGTTCGAGAGTCTTCAGCCGGATATGGAGGCAGTAGAAGAGGAGAAATGTACCTTGGAGCAGCAGATCAGAGTAATTGCTGCGGAACTGGCCATAGAGAAGGCATCTTCAAATCAAGTAGGCAAGGATAAAAGCATCATGGAGTCTTCCTTTGCGGAGCAGCTTTCCCACGCTACTGAAGGGATAAGAAGCTTGAAGGCTTTGTTGTGCCAGAAGGAGGTTTACGCCGGTGAACTTGTGCAGTTACATACTCAGGCTCAAGAAGATCTCTGTGAATCTACAAGTAAAGTTCAGTTTCTGGAAAGATCTGCTGCCCCTTTGCAAGCTTCTTATGATGTTGTTGTGGTTGAGAGGGATGAGCTTAGAGCCGATATTGACCATTAGGAAAAATATTACGAGTCTCTTGAGGACAAGGCAGTTTTTGATGTGAATTAGGCTTATATAAATGCCCGGCTTGACACATTGACGGAAATGGGCCAAGAAACTTTTGACTTAGAAGCAGAAATTGCCGAAACCAAGGAGACAATTGAGAAGTCTCGGCAAAGTCAAAAAATTTCATCACCTGAAGTTGAAAATTCACTGGGTGATGAGGTTGTTCCTATTGAAGTCTCTACCCAAGCCTCGCCATCTCAAGCCGCTCCTCCTGCTGATGAAGATAATCCCCCCAACATCAAGTGAAAGAGTTTATTGAACCCTGTCTTTTTTTTTCTTTGGAACAATTGGTGGTTACCCCTGGTCTCATTTGGAGGTAAAATTTGGTTCTTTTAAGTCCCCAATGACAACTTAGGGGCAACCTTGTACAAACAAATCTGTCTTAAACTAAGTTAATACCTAGTTTTTGCCATAATATTAGTTTTAATATTAGCATGACTTATGATTTCTAAAGTTTTTGTTTTACTCTTAAGTGTTTGCATGCTTTTCGTTAGGGTTTTTTTTACCCCTTAGTTTTTAATTTCGCATTGAGAATGCTTTGATATTTCGTGTCTTTTTTAAATAAGCACGATTTATAAAAGAGGGCCCTTTATGATCGACACTTAATGAAGAAGACGTCTCAACTTCATAATGGTGTAAACATACAAAAGAGAGATAGGAATTCACACGTTTTTCTGAACAATGTTTTGAAGAAAGTCTTTGTATTATTCGAACTTTTGTAACATTTTACATGTGTTTGAGTATCGTCTAACTATTTTTCTTACAACAGATTTTGTATAAATACGGGGGTATAAATTTTTACCCGTAACTGTTTTCTTTTACAACAGTTTTCGAATTAATACAAGGGTATACATTTTACCCGTATTTATTTTCCTTTACAACAGATTTTGAATAAACATGGGTATGTATTTTTTCCCGTAACTAACATTCTGCCTTTAACCTAAACATTCATTTACATTCACGAATATGTTTTTTGTAGGTTTCTGAATCAGGATTTGTGATTTTGTCTTTGGCTATTTGATTTTGCTCATAACTTTTGACTTGTTGGGAAAAGTGGATCTTTAGACTTGAGCTTTGACTTTTTTGATAGTCTTTTTTGCTTCTTCTTTGCCTTCCATACTGTATAATCCCCCAAGTGTTTGATCTTTGAAGAATAAAATCTCAAGCACTTGACTATTGCTTTCTTGTGGTCCTTTTCCTGGAAAGGAAAATCATACAGGACTCGAAGGTATATAGTTTAGATGATGACTACTTAACCCTTTAAAACGCCCATCAGAAAGTTGTAACCCTAGACCAGGAATTCAGTTACTTCCTCATGTCTATGTAGGTCTAATATCATCATCTGGTTATGGGTTAGCTTTTTGCCTATCATCTAAAATGGTTAGTATAATTTTAACTGTACAAAAATGAAATCGAACGTAATGATACCTGGCCATGGGTATTCCTTTTCCTTAGAAGTAATATTTCGTCAAATGAACGGCGTTCCAACTTGTTGGTAAAATTCTGCCATCCATGGTTTCTAGCTCATAAGCGCCTTTTCTAGCAGTGCCACAGACTTTGTAGGGTATTTCGCAATTTGGATTTAGTTTTCCTGCACCGGCCTCCTTTGTTGATTGGAACACCTTTTTAAGGACGAAGTCCCCAATTTTAAAATATTTGAGGTGAGCTTTTCTGTTGTAATATCTCTCTATAATTTGTTTTTGAGTTGCCATGAGTATGAATGCGGCTTCTCTACTTTGATCGAGCAAATCCAGATTTGTTCTTAACTCGTCGTTTTTTGTTTCTTCTATTGTTGTTGTGAATCGCATGCTTGGTTCACCAATTTCCACCGGTATTAAAGCTTCTGAACCATAAACAAGCGCGAATGGGGTTTCTGCCGTGGCTGTTTTTGCAGTAGTTCTATAAGCCCATAATATTGTCGGTAGCTCTTCTGGCCAACTTCCCTTAGCTTTTTCTAACCATTTCTTCAAATTGTTGACAATGATTTTGTTCGTTGACTTAGCTTTCCCATTAGCCACGGGATGATATGGTGAAGAAGTGATTCGTTTGATTTGCCAGCATTGGAAGAATTATGTGATTTGTGAGTGTATGAATTGTGGGCCATTGTAACATACGATTTCCTTTGGTACACCAAAAAGGCATATGATGTTTCTCCATATGAAGCTTTTCACTTCTTTTTCTCGCACCCGTTTAAAAGCATCTACCTCCACCCATTTTGAGAAATAATATGTTAAAAAAAGTAAAAATTGTACCTTTCCTTTGGCTGGGGGAAGATGTTATACTATATCCATTCCCCATTTCATGAATGGCCAATGTGATATAACTAGGTGGATTAATTCTGCTGGTCGATGCATTGTTAGCATATCGCTGGCATTTAACGCATTTAGCTACAAAATTCTCAGGGTCTTCTTCCATTTTAGGCCAATAATACCCTACTCTGATCAGGGTTTTGACTAAAGACCTTGCTCTTGCATGGTTTCCACAATGTCCTTCGTGTACTTCTTTCATAACGTACCTAGTTTGATTAGGTCCAAGGCATCTTTCTAGGGGACCTCTAAATATTTTGTGGTATAGAGTATCACGAACTAGGCAGTACCGTGCTACTTTTCGGCGAAGTGCTTGAGCTTCTTTTTTATCTTCAGGTATGGTACCATTCTGCAAAAAATTCACAATTTTGTTTCTCCAATCCCAGGTTAAATTATTAAATGTTACCTCATTTTTGTCCTGGTCGATTGCTGAATGAAATAAGTGTATCACAATAACATTATCTTTATTCGTTACATCGGTAACTGCTGCAAGATTAGCTAATGCATCCGCTTCTGCATTTCCTCTCTGGGTACTTGCATAATCTTCCATGACTAGAATTGCCTTACTAGGTCTCGTGCCTTTTTCCAGATATTGTTGCATTCGAGTCTCTCTAGCAGTATAAGTCCCCTACATCTGGTTTACCACTAGTTGAGAGTCACTTTTGATCACGATCTGCTTGATTGAGAGTTCTCGTGCTAATTCAAGTCCTACAATGACAACTTCGTACTCTGCTTCATTGTTAGTTATGGAATAACATTTAATAACATGTCTTATCATTTCACCCGTAGGTGATATTAAAACAATTCCAAAGCCGGCTCTTTTTACATTAGAAGAGCCATCGGGAAATAGGATCCATATTCCTGGATTAGCCCCGTTAAAGATTTGCAATTCTTTTTCCACTTCAGGGATTATGCTAGTATTGAAATCAGCGACAAAATCAGCTAAAATCTGAGACTTGATTGCAGTCCTAGGCTGATAGACTATGTCATGTTCGCTTAGTTGTATTTCCCATTTAGCTAATCTTCCTGATAATTCTTGTTTATGTAAAATATTTCTCAATGGATATGAAGTTACGATAGTAATTGGGTGACACTGAAAGTACGGTCTTAGCTTTCTAGCTGCCATGATTAGAGCCAAGGCTAATTTTTCTAGATGAGAATATCTAGTTCCAGCATCTAATAAAGATTTACTTACGTAATAGATAGGAAATTGTTTACCTTTGTCCTCTCTTACCAACACTGCACTTACGGCAATTTCTGCAATGGCAAGATAGACAAATAATCTTTCCCCTTCCTTTCGTTTAGACAATAGCGGGGGATTTGATAGATATGATTTCATATCTTTAAGTGCTTATTGGCATTCTTCAGTCCATTCGAATTGATTATGCTTCTTTAGTACTGAGAAGAATTTAAAACTCTTCTCTGAAGACCTGGAGATGAATCTTCCTAAAGCTGCTATCCTACCTGTTAATCTTTGAACTTCTTTTTTGCTCATGAGTATATCAGGTATTTATTCAATAGCTTTAATTTGAGCAGGATTTACTTCTATGCCTCTATTTGATACGAGAAAACCAAAAAATTTACCTGATTCGACTCCAAAAGCACATTTTTCTGGATTTAGTTTCATGTTATACCTGCGGAGGATCTCGAAAGTAATTGAAAGATGCTGGAAATGATCTTCTGCTTGTGTTGGTTTCACCAACATGTCATCAATGTACACCTCCATTGTTTTCCCAAGATGTTCCTGGAACATCTTGGTCACTAGCCTTTGATACGTGGCTCCAGCATTTTTCAGGCCAAAAGGTATGACTTTGTAATAATAGGTCCCCCTATTCGTAATAAAGGAAGTTTTTTCCTCATCTGAGGGGTCCATTTTTATCTGATTGTAATCAGAATACGCATCTAGAAAGCTTAATAATTCATGACATGTAGTGGCATCAATCATTTGATCTATGTGCAGTAATGAAAATGAGTCTTTTGGGCATGCCTTATTCAAATCTGTATGATCTACGCATACTCTCCATTTACCATTCTTTTTAGGTACCACTACAGTGTAAGCTAACCAATTAGGATATTTTAACTCACGTATTGAACGTATTTTCAAGAGTTTCTGTACCTCTTCATCGATCACTTGATTCTTGAATGGTCCCTGCTTTCTTTTCTTTTGCTTGACAGGTACGAAGGATGGGTCTTCATTTAGTTTATAAGTCATCACTTCTGGGGGTATACCTGTCATATATGGACTTTTTCCTCATGCTCATGTTCGAACATTTGAACAGCTTCGAGCTTCTCAGTTGTTGTCTTGATATTCTAGTTCTCTTCTGGTTCCTGAATAACATCAGTTCTGGAATCCACGTCGGTATGTTTTGATGCAACATTCGTGGTGATTTGATTCACCTTCTCTTTATCATTTTCTTCCGTGTCTGTTTGATTTGTTTCCTCGTCCTTCGATTCTTCCACTATTTATTTTTTATTGGAATGCACCACTGAGTTGATGTTTCTTGAGTTCTTCTGATCACCCTGATCTATTGAATTCCCCATTTGGAAGGGAATTTAATTACCTGATGTAGAGTAGATGGTACTATTTCCATATTATGGATCCACGGTTTCCCCATGATTACGTTGTACGCCATGTCAGTATCAATGACTTGGAATTTTGTATCTTTGATAACGCCTTTTGCATAAGCACTAAGCTCGATTTCTCCTTTTGTTATGACAGTAGAGTTGTCGAACCTGGACAAGGAACGTGCTTTTGGAATTACACGGTTCCCCATTAACATCTCTTTCACAACCATCAACAAAATGATATTGACTGAGCTGCCTGGATCAATTAACACTCTTTTTACGTTAGTGTCATGTATAAGTAGAGATATTACCAGTGCGTCGTTGTGTGGAAGCAATAGTCCATCGGCATCCGTGTTGTTGAATGATATGTTGCCAGCCGCCAAAGTTTCACGAGTTCATTTCTCGTGAGTTATTGTGAACTTGGTTGTTCTTTTACAAATTACATCATTCACCTCCTCTCCTCCGTGTATCATATTTACTGTTCTCTTTGGAGAGGGAAGCTTTGGGGGCTCCTGCATGTTCTTCATGTATGCTTGTTTACCTTTTTTCACTAACAGTTCTGTTAGATAGCCTTGGTTTAATAAATGTTCTACCTCACCTTGCAATAACCTGCAATATGATGTTCTATGTCCATGATCATTATGGAATTCGCACCAGAAGTCTGGATTCCTTTTGTTTGGATTCGATCTCATTTTGTTGGCCCATGTGCTGAATGGGTTTTGAAGAATGACAAAAGGTGACAAGTTGAACCAGGTCCATCTGAGTAGAATTATTTCATCGAAGCAGTTGGCAAAGGAATCGTGCAAAGCTAGGAGACATCAGTGATTGGTGACTAACAAATAAATGAAAGAAGTCTCCCAATACGAAAAGATTGCAAACTGATGAAGATGATAGAAGTTGTTTTCAGCTAGGAGAGAAATAGAGGAAGGAAGTTGAGTTGTGTTTGAAGTCGATCAAGCAAGCAGAATGAAACTCAACAACTGACTCTATAAATACCAAAGGGTTAACTACTTAAAAAACACACATGCACAAAGAGAAAAAATCGAATTACGTTCTGACAGCAAATATTCCTAGAGAAATTGCTAGCAGAAGTACTGCGCAGAATCTACAAGACAACTAAAAGGAACAGTTTCATCGTGTGAGTCTTGAGTCTAGTTGAATTGTAGTAGGGATTTTACTATTGTATCTTACAGCTTTCATAGAAGCAATTATAACAGGTACATCCTTGTTCAAGTTAGAGTTAACTTGAAGCAGGTAGGAATTAGCTAAAGGCTAGTTACTGCATAGGGTTAGAGCTAATCCTAGGATTACAAAAGAGTTTATTTTGTAAGTCCGTTGTTGGCTCAGTGTTTAGTGAAGTGTTTGAGCAAATCCTACTGAGGAGTAGGTCGTGGCTTTTCACCTTTTGAGCCAGGTGTTTTCCACGTAAAAATCCCTGAGTCTTTACTATTACTGCATTATTATTCCGCAAACAGTAGTAAGTAGTAAGCAAAGAAGAACCAGGTTCTTCTTAATAGACAGCACTCGAAAATTGGGTACTTCACAATCAACTCTAAATATTGTGAAGTATTGTAGTCTAAAACAACAATTGGTATCAGAGCAGGTTATCCTTGAAGAGGCTAACACCTAGGAAAAGATCAAGATGCGTGCACCACCTGGGAATTGGGAAGGACAGTCCACTGCAAGGCCACCACTCTTCAATGGCCAGTACTACTCTTGGTGGAAGAATAGAATGAGGGATCATCTCATGGGAGAAGACTATGAACTCTGAGACATAGTCACCGATGGACCACTTGCAACAATGAAGAAAACTGTTGAAGGCATAGATGTGCCAAAGACAAGGGCTGACTGTACAGCTGAAGATCTGACGAAGTGGGAGAAGAATGCAAAAGCGAAGAAGTGGCTAATATGTGGACTAGGCCCAGATGAATACAGCAGAGTCCAAAGCTGCAACACTGCCAAAGAAATCTGGGACACTCTACAAGTCGCTCATGAAGGAACAACCCAAGTGAAGAGGTCCAGAGGTACATTGCTATACTCTCAGTATGAAAACTTCACTATGAAAGATGGAGAGACTATTCAGGAGATGTACACAAGGTTTACAACCTTAACCAATGAACTCAAGTCTCTTGGGAGAATCATACTTGAGGAAGACCAGGGAGAGAAGATCTTGACAAGGGTTCTGCCTATTTCCTGGGAAAGCAAGATCACGGCTATCCAGGAATCCAAAAATATGGCAACCCTTAGACTGGATGAGTTAATTAGAAATCTCACTGCATATGAACTCAAAAGGCAAACCATGAAGATGGATGTCCCAAAAAGGGAGAGAAGCTTAGCACTAAGGATCACTGAAGGAGCAGATCTGGAAGATGATGAGATGACAATGATCACCAAGGAGTTCAGAAACTTCCTCATGAGAAATAAAGGCACAGGTAAGGTCTTACTGGTAGGGCTATGCAAGTCTTACTCAACTTAACAAACTGGTCTCTAAGAACTTAGTGGTAGGGCTTCCTAACATTAAGTTCAAAGAAGACAAGGTTTGTGAAGCATGTGTAAGGGGGAAGCAGGTAAGGTCTTCTTTCAAAAGTAAGAAAATGGTCAGTACCACCAGATCGTTGGAACTGGTTCATATGGATCTGTGTGGTCCTATAAGAACTCTAAGTAGAGGTGGTAAGAGATATGTGATGGTGCTAGTAGATGACTTCTCAAGGTTCACTTGGACCTTATTCTTGGCATCTAAGGATGAAGCATTTGATATGTTCACCTCATTTGTCAAGAAGAACCAGAATCAATTAGGACATCAACTAGCATCCATTAGATCTGACCATGGTACTGAGTTTGAGAATGCTAAGTTTGCTGAGTTCTGTGATGAACATGGTGTAAATCACAACTTCTCTGCTCCTAGAACCCCACAGCAAAATGGGGTTGTGGAAAGGAAAAACAGAACTCTTGAAGACATGGCAAGAATCATGCTTCTATCAAGCAAACTACCTCACAACTTCTGGGATGAAGCAATTAACACTGCATGTTACATTATCAACAGATGCATGACCATACCTCTGGTAGAGAAAACTCCCTATGAATTACTTAAAGGGAGAAAGCCCAACATATCCCATCTCAGGGATTTTGGATGTAAGTGTTATGTGCATAATAATGGCAAAGATTCTTTAGGAAAATTTGATCCCAGAAGTGATGAGGGAGTGTTCTTGGGATATTCTACACATAGAAAAGATTATAAAATATACAATAAGAGAACTATGTGTGTAGAAGAAAGTGTACATGTTGTCTTTGACGAAACTAACACTTTATCTGAGAGACAGGAACCTGAAGATGAAGAGCTGGGACTGGTGAGGAGTAATGACTACAATGAAGCACCTATGGAAGGTGGAACAGGTGAAGGACCAGGTTCAACAACCCCACACAACTCGATAGGGGGAGTCTCACATGAAACTACTGGGCCTGATCTTGTTCCACAACCAGAAGACAACATGGAACAATCCAGAAGTGAATAACTGGTGCTTAAACCACACAGATATCAAAGTTCTCACCCTCTTGAGAACATAATAACAGACCTGAGATCTGGAATCAAAACTAGATCTACCTTGAAAATCTGTGTGCGTTTGATGCATTTCTATCCTTGATTGAACCAAAGAACACTGGTGAAGCCCTGAAAGATGCTGACTGGGTAACTGCCATGCAAGAGGAGCTGAATCAATTTGAGAGAAGTCAAGTATGGCACTTGGTACCCAGGACACTGGACAGATCAATAATTGGTACCAAGTGGGTCTTCAGGAACAAACTCGATGAGGATGGAATTGTTACAAGAAATAAGGCAAGACTGGTCGTTCAAGGATACAGCCAAGAAGAGGGAATTGATTATGATGAGACCTTTGCTCCTGTGGCAAGACTGGAAGCTATCAGACTTCTTATAGCATTTGCAGCACATATAGAATTCACTCTTCATCAGATGGATGTTAAGAGACATACAAAGGAATGATTGGGTCTCTACTCTATCTTACTGCAAGCAGACCTGATATTGTGTTCAGTGTGGGACTATGTGCTAGGTTCCAAGCCAATCCAAAGGAGTCCCACAGTAAAACGAATTCTGAGATATTTGAAAGGCACCTCTGATATGTGCCTTTGGTATCCTAAAGATAGTAATTTTAACCTTGTAGGATATGCAGATGCTGACTATGCAGGTTTCCTGGTTGACAGGAAAAGTACGTCAGGCATGGCTCACTTCTTGGGCTCCTGCCTTGTTTCTTGGGCCACCAAGAAACAAAATTCAATAGCCTTGTCTACTGTTGAGGCTGAATATGTGGTTGCAGCCTCTTGCTGTGCTCAGTTGCTATGGATCAAGCAACAACTTTTGGACTTTGGTATTGATGTGGGATGAATTCCTATTTATTGTGATAACACTAGAGCTATTAGTATGACTAAAAACCCGGTTCATCATAAGAGAACTAAGCACATAGATGTTAGGCACCACTTCTTAAGAGATAACTATGAAAAGGGAATGATCTCCATTGAATTTTGTGCTACTGACTGTCAAATTGCTGACATATTCACCAAGTCACTGAGTAGAGAGCATTATGAAAGAAACGGGCTTGAATTAGGGATGATTAAAATCACCTGATTGAAGAACCAAATAAAAAAATCGAAAAAAAATATGAAAAAATCTTTTTCCTGCTAGAAATTCAATTAGGTATTTAATCAAATTAATCACTACTCAGCAATGTGACTTGATTGCCATACTCATCTGCCATGTTTTTAAATGATTACATAGTTACTAATGATGTTTATCTATTTTTGTGAATTGAGGCAAAATATTTTTTTGGTTGAACATGGTTCATCCATGTTGGATTACATGACTGACAAGGTACGTTCTCATCTCCATACATGTATGAATTCAAGTACAGTCATAAATGAGCAGGACTCTATCCATTTAAAGTTCAGTTCAAATTCCTGCACTTACCCAAAAAATGAACCGGTTTCAAGAACCTTGTCTCATTAAATAAGCCTAGTTTTAGGGGAAAAGTAATGGTCTGATCAAGTCTAATCACTGACACTTTATAATCGATTAGTCTTCTACTTGGTTTAATACTCTTCCGTTGATTATCTCCCTAGCCACATATTATAAATAAGCAATCATCACCCTTCATGAATGAAGCAAAATATAACCGTGTTCAATTTAATACACTTCACGATCTTCTCTTCTTTTCAAAACCCAGAAAATTAACAATGTCGTCTGATTCGCAGAACCGTGATTACGACATAGGAGGTTACGAGTCTGATTCCCCTCCCGTTTACAGTTCTGAATCTTCAGAAAATCCTAGGAGCCTTGAACACCACGAAGTCTCCCAGCCTAAACCTACACCAAGCCCTAAACCCACTCCTGAAACCCCATCCCCAAAACGTCGTCGTGTTAAAGTTCTTGCACGAAATACGGTTGCATCTGGCTCAAGATCAAGGTTCTTGGAACAACTGTTAGAGGCTGAGGCTCCACCACAACCTGAGTCATCCAGTGATTCCTATAAATCAGCACATGACGATGCACCTGGTTCGTCAAGCTCTGAAAAAGGTACTACTAAAGCTTCATCTATTCTGAATTCCGATCAGAGGTTTATGTTGGTGGGTACTGTGGTGGATGTAGAAGTTCCAAGTAGGGATAGAAAATCTGGGAAGAAGCAAGTTCTTGAGGAAAAGAGTGAAGGTGAGGGGGAAACAGGGAAGGATGGTGCCCCACTTGCTATCTGTGGCCCCATTCTTGATGAAGAGGTCTTGGTGACAGGGGGAACAAATACAGAAGAAGAGGCTGCTAAGGGTTTAGAAAAACTATTACAGGAGGTGGAGGAATTTCACGAGTCTTATGAGGATGATGTACCACTGGCTGAGAGGCTGAAGAAGTTGGGGGATTCCTACAATCCCAAGAAAAGAAGGACTCCAAGGTCCACGAAGTCTAAAGCCCAAGGTTCGTCAAAGAAGAGTAAAAAGACAGAATTTGGAAGTGAACATGTTCCAAGAGGAAGGGTTACAAGGAATGTAGTAAGAGAGGCGGAGGAAAAGCTAGAAAAAGCTATGCAGGAGAGTAAGAGGAAAAGGATTGAGAAGGGAAAAGCGAAAGTGGGAGAGCCTGTTGAGGCTGTGACTGAGGAAGAAATGTTGGACCTCGTCCAACCAACTGAGGAAGCTGCTCCAGTGGCGATAGTGGCAACCAAGCACAAAAAGTCCAAGACTTCTGCAAAGAAGTCAAGTTCTATGTCTGCCCCTACTGAAAGCACATCAAAAAGAACGAGGTCCAAGTCTGAGAAGAAGAAGAAGAAAAAGGTAAAATTTGTGGTTGAAGAAGATGACCCAGAATGGAGTGGTGAAGAAGAAGAAGAAAAAGGTAAAATTTGTGGTTGAAGAAGATGACCCAGAATGGAGTGGTGAAGAAGAAGAAGAAAAAGAAGTCGGAAAATTGGCTGACAGGATTGCCATGTTTGGCAAAAGGCATATCCTGAAAGGGAAACTATTGAAAGACCTGGAGGAGCCAGGCATGAGGTTTGTGTTGACAACATTGGAAGTTCAAAGGTGGAGGGACATGGTCCTGCGAATGGAGGGAAGGCTGGTAAGAAAAGAAATAATTGAGTTCACGGGGAATGCAACAGTGATAGGGGGAAGGGTAATATTCCTGGTTAAAGGAATTGAAATATCTTTCGATGCTGCTGAGTTGGGGGTGATACTAGAAATCCCTTCTGAGGGTTTCGATGACTACACAAGGCAAAGGTGGCCCTGTTTAGATGGAATGTCATCAGCACTAGAAATCACTAGGTTCTTCTGTGACAACAAAGAAGAACCTGAACCAAGGATTGTGTTCAAGAGTGAAATGAGACCCCAGCACAAGCTATACTTTGAACTTGTGATCAAATTGTTGCTGCCCAGGCAAGAACGCAGGCACATCGCAAATTACATGGACTTAACCTTGATGGAATGCATGTTTCGCGGTGATCAGATAAATTGGCCTTCACTGATCATTCAGTTACTGGACAGCGTTGTAAATAGCCCCAAGGCTCATGCCATCCCCTATGGTTTTATCATCACTGCAGTCCTGACCCATTTTGGAGTCCCCCCGAAGAAAGCTGAAATGCCCACAGCAAAGGACTATTTTGGGAGGAACACCTTACTAACATGTGATTATCTTGTTAGTGCTTTGGCAGATGAACCTGGTTCATCTTAGAGACAACCTATCAACAGCAAGGTTCGTTCACTGGTGCGAGTAGGCGAGCATAAGGATATGGAGATCCTTCGATTGCAGACTCGTCTAAATGAGGTTGAAGCAGAGCGAGATGCTCTGAGAGTGCTGAATTATCCAGAGAGAATGAGAAAAATGAGGGTATTCTGCACCATATGCTATCTCTACTCCAGTCAAAGACCCCAACCTCACCTTCACCTCCCCAGCCATAGGAATTCTCAGAACTACCCCCTCGTACTCTATCAAGTGCCCAGATTCGGGACAGTTTCTTATTTTGATGTCCTTCAGTTTCAGTTTCAGTTTCAGTTTTTTTTCTACTCATGGTGACTTGTTTGTTTTTTTCTGTTTGGTGCTGACAACTGCTGAATCCTTAATGAAATCATCATTTTTGTTCAAATGTCTCTATTTACAACTTTAGTTTTCATTATTGGTTACTTGTGAAAATTAATCATATGTGCAGTTGCAGTTGCCTATAAATTGGCCATGAGTAAAGCACTAATAACTGGTAAGTATCATTTTGCAACTTATCGATGATGCCAAAAGGAGGAAGATGTGTACTGCTAAGGCTAAGTGATATTTATAACCTAATGAACCTGGTTCTTCATGACTAATGCTCAAAACAATGCAAAGTGTTAATAGTGGATATAGGTTAAAAAGCACAAAGTTTGTCATCATCAAAAAGGGAGAATTTGTTGGCCCATGTGCTGAATAGGTTTTGAAGAATGACAAAAGGTGACAAGTTGAACCAGATCCATCTGAGCAGAATTATTTCATCGAAGCAGTTGGCAAAGGAATCGTGCAAAGCTAGGAGACATCAGTGATTGTGACTAGCAAATAAATAAAAGAAGTCTCCCAATACGAAAAGATTGCAAACTGATGAAGATGATAGAAGTTGTTTTCAGCTACGACAGAAATAGAGGAAGGAAGTTGAGTTGTGTTCGAAGTCGATCAAGCAAGCAGAATCAAACTCAACAACTGACTCTATAATACCAAAGGGTTAACTGCTTAAAAAACATACATGCACAAAGAGCAAAAATCGAATTACGTTCTGACATCAAATATTCCCAAAGAAATTGCTAGCAGAAGTACTGTGCAGAATCTACAAGACAACTAGAAGGAACAGTTTCATCGTGTGAGTCTTGAGTCTAGTTGAATTGTAGTAGGGATTTTACTATGTATATTACAGCTTTTATAGAAGCAATTGTAACAGGTACATCCTTGTTCAAGTTAGAGTTAACTTGAAGCAGGTAAGAATTAGCTAAAGGCTAGTTACTGCATAGGGTTAGAGTTAATCCTAGGATTACAAAAGAGTTTATTTTGTAAGTCCGTTGTTGGCTCAGTGTTTAGTGAAGTGTTTGAGCAAATCCTACTGAGGAGTAGGTCGTGGTTTTTCACCTTTTGAGCCAGGTGTTTTCCACGTAAAAATTCATGTGTCTTTACTGTTACTGCATTATTATTCCGCAAACAGTAGTAAGTAGTAAGCAAAGAAGAACCAGGTTCTTCTTAATAGACAACACTCAAAAATTGGGTACTTCAAAATCAACTCTAAATATTGTGAAGTATTGTAGTCTAAAACAACACATTTGTTTGGGCCATCGAACTTTATCACCCATATTTCTCAATACTGTAATTAATTCGGAAGTACTTACATTGAAATAGTAGTCTCCAATTCTTGAATTACCTCTATTTCGCTCGTCTCGATCCTTTTTGGATCTTGATGATGACGAGCTCGAATCTTTATTTGTCGGTTTGTTATCAGATCGTGTGTTTTCAAATTTGGGACGAGTCTCCCCTCCCGAAGGTCCCACGTATGGATTATACTTGTTTTTACCGATTCTCCTTTCTAATTCAGAACGTCTGGAACTGGTCCTGTCTTCCGCTTTTGACTGTGCAATGGTATCTTCTTCTATTCTTAACTTGGTGTTATACCTGTTATAGACATCGTTCCAGGTCGTGGCTGGAAATTCTCACAAGCTTTCTTTGAGTCTCATCGTGACTTCTGAGATTTTATCATTCAAGTTACTTGCAAACGCCACTGCTGCCCAATTGTCAGGCGCTCTTGGTAATATCATTATTTCACGTTGAAACCTATCTACGAATTCACGGAGCAACTCCGTGTCTCCCTGCTTTATTTTGAATATGTCTTCAAAAAAAAATTCTACTTTTTGTGCCCCAGAATGTGCTTTTATATAGGAATCTGCAAGCTCATCAAAAAAATCAATAGAATTTTCGAGTAAAAGAGAATACTATGTTAGCTCTCCTTTGGTGAGGGTTTCTCCAAATTTATTGACTAGCACATGTTCAATTTCTTTCTTAGTGAAGTCGTTGCCTTTTACTCTTGTGGTAAAAGGAGTAACATGATCACGTGGATCGGTTGTCCTGTCGTGCTTTGGAATGTCGGGCATTTTGAATTTCTTGAGAATAGGCAATGGTGTTGCACTTGGCTTCCAAGGTTGTTGAGAATATCTATAAATGTCAATACCCTTGATGACATGTGGTACTCCAGTAATTTGCTCGATACGATCGTCTTGTTCTTTCACCTGTTTCTGCAGGGCTAGTAGTAAAGATTGTAAATCTCAATTATTAGACTTACCCGGTCTTCCTTCAAAAGACTCATTCAGGGTGCCTCTGCTTCCTGAGTTTGCTAATCCGGATTGTGGGTTTTCCACAGTTGCGGTGTTGTTCGGAGGAGGCATAGGGGATACAGCTGGTAGCCCCCTCATGAAAGCTTAAAGAGTTTCATTCACATATTTTCCAACCATTTGCTTCACAGGATCTTGTTCCCCTGTTTGTTCATTTCCAGTGTGATCATCGTTTTGAGTTGTAGATCTCTTTGGGGAGTGATCCCTTGAACCTCGTGGGGATCCTTGAAGTGATGGAGCTGGAGTTCCAATTTCCTGTTGGTTGTTATCGTTGGCGTTTGACATGATTCGCAAAAAGTTGTTTGAGAAAGAACAAAGATTATCAGATTCCCGGTAACTGAACCAATTTGTTTAACCAAAGAATTAGATTCTCTGCCAAAGCTATTTTAAGAAGTACTCGGGTTTCTGATAACCAGAGAAATTGACTAATAATAATAATTAGACTTGTAATAAGAAAGCAGTAAGAATGCGTAAAAATAAGTATCTTTCAGTAGTGGTTCGAAAGTGTCCATACAAGTGATATTTTACTCCCTTTTATAGGGAATTTCTTAATATAACGCCTATTCTTCTTAATGATTGAGCATTAATGACTAATAATGTCATTAATGTAACTTTACAATAGGTAATCGTAACTGTTGCGTGAAGATTATGTAACGTTTGACTCATTAGTTGAAGATATTTGAATCTGCCCCGGTTCATTCTGACTGAGTCTCTTCAACTCCTCAATTAGACTAAGGCACCCGATCCTAATTGTCTCGTGGGTATGTTGTTCCGTTTCTCTTTGTCTCGTACCTCTTTGTAAGCTTATGACCAGCTGCCATGTTCTTATTGATCCACATAGACTGTCTTGTCACCAGAAATTTCACACGTGTGAAGTCTATTTTTTTACCAATACAGTTATGGGTTAACTTTATCTTGGAAAATTTCCGGAATTCTCGCACGTGGGCCTGGGGATGAATTTTAGGAATGTTTCAATTGGGGTTGGTTAATCACTCTAATAATTAGAATATGAACTTTTGAGCATGTATTGATTAATTTATATAACATTTGACTAGTTTCGGATTGTTCGGCACCGAGTTGAGGCTTAGGAGTGAATTTGAGGCCGTAGAGTGAGCTTTGGGACGAGGTAAGTCTCTTGCCTAATCTTGTAACAAGGAATTTACCCCATAAGTGATTTAAATTAATATTTGATTCTGATTGTGGGGGATACGTATGTACGAGGTGACGAGAGTCCGTTCATAGCTACTAATTATGCTTATGTCTGAGTAGTTTTAGGACCCAAATCATGAATTACTTTGAAATGTTTGCACGTTACTTGTTAACTAAAGTACCCAAATCATAGTAGAACTTGTTAAATAAATTGTGAAAGACCGTTAATGAAATTTGTGTTACATTGTGTATTAGAATTTAATAACGGTTAGGTCAAATGATTATAAAGTATCCTCTCTTTCTTGTGGAGCGGGCTGAATGCCTCGGTAGTAGAGAGATGCATATATGGTTCGTATCGCTCGACCCTCGACAGTGTACACATTATTCTGGATCGGGCGGTACTACCTCAGCATAAATCGTGCTTAATAATACTTGGTGCTTAATCACACCTTATATTATGTCGTAGCTTGTAAGGTTACGACTTGTAAGGAAGGTAATTTATTTTGAATTATTAAATTGGTGAAAGAATTATTTTCTCCTACTTGTTAATGAGTTATTGTTATTATTTACATAATCCATGTTTATTTAGGATTTCTATACTCATATTGTTATCCCATAGTAAGTGTAGAAGTCGACCCCCATAACTACTTCTTTAAGGCTAGACTTGATACTTACTGGGTACATGTTTTTTACGTACTCACGCTACACTTCTGCACTGACTGTGCAGGATCTGAGATAGGTGCATCCGGCAGTCCTACCGGCACGCATCCCAGATATCCCGAGGCCTAGTGGTGAGCTGCTTCCTGAGCCGTTATGCAGCCCCTAGAGTCTCTCTTTTGTATCTACATTCTGTCTACTTTACATTCAGACACTAGTTAGAGTTTTGTATATTCTACTAGTTGCTCATACACTTTTGACACCCGGCCTTGGCGCACACACTAGTAGACTTTATGCTTTTGGAGTATTTATATCACTATATTTTCCACTCACTTGTCTTCGCTTCATTTATTAAATTTTCTAATCCTTAATTTCTTATTAAATAGAATCTAATTATTTGGAAACTAACTAAAAAGAGGAATAACTTATTTAATTCACTATTGGTTTGCCTAGCGGTAATGTTGGGCGTCATCACGGCATATGTGAGAAATTGGGTTGTGACACACCTCCACCATGATCTTCAGCACTTGGAACATAAGGGGGTTGAATAATACCTACAAACAAAAAGAGTTTAAATTTTTTTTGTTTAACTATAAGATAGATATGGTATGATGCTTTGAAACAAAAGTGAAAAAGTCAAAGGCTGCATTGAAACAAAGGAAGCTTGGAGCAGGATGAAAATTTGTAATTAACTTCTCCTCAGCACCAAATGGAATAATCTGGATAGGTTGGAAGTCAGTTAATGTTACCACCACAGTGCTTCAATCTTGTAGCCAACTTGTCCACTATTACATCCAAGATAGAAGTACAAGTTTCAGCTGCTATGGAAACTTTGTTTATAGATTGCATACCACTGCTGATAGGAAGCCTCTGTGGGACCAACATAAAGCCATACATGTGAAGCTAAGTGGCCCATGGATCATTCTAGGAGACTTCAGTAGTGTTCTATCAGTGGGGGATAGGATAAATAGTGCCCCAATACACCAACAGGAAAGTATAGAATTCCAACATGTATTGAAGATATTGGTGTAAGGAAAATCACCAAACGAGGTTTTCTAGTCTCTTGGCAATAAAAGAGATGTAGATGAGAGAATATACAGCCACATAGAATAGGCCTTTGGCAACCCTGATTACTTCCAAACAGATGCATGTATTGAAGTTGTGTACTTGCTTCCAGGAGTTTCAGACCACTCCCCACACAGTAGTGAACAGTTCTAAAGTCAAGAGGCCTTTCAGACTCTTGACAGTGCTCCTACAACAGGAAAACTATAGAGAAGCAGTCAGAATAGTTTGGACACAACAAATTCAGGTCAACACTATGTTTAAGATCTGCAGGAAACTAAAGATGCTAGAAATCCAAACTAGGGACATCCTCAAAGAATTTTCTTCCGTTGACAGCAAACTAGAGAGACTGAAGAAGAAGCCGGAGGTAGTTCAAAGGGCCATAAATGAGGATCATTTCAATCCAACACTCATAGGGGAGGAAAAACTGACACTCATACTGATTGAGAAATGGGATGCAATACAGGAAAGAGTACTTAGGAAAAATTCAAGAGCTATATGGATAACATAAGGGGATTCGAACTCCAAGTACTTCCATGCTTATCTAAAAGATAGACAAGTAAGGAACAAAGTATCATGCATCTACACTGAATAAAATGCTAGACTAACTGAGCCAGACCAGATTCAGAATGAGTTTATTAGCTTTTTCAAGAAGCTACTGGGAGAGGCAGCTCCTTTGTTGCCTAGTATGGACATCACCATAGCTAGGGATGTCCCCACTTTAACCCTAGCTCAACAACAATCAATGTTGAAACCTGTGACAAAAGAAGAAGTCTTGCAATCAGTAATGGATCTTCCAGAGGATAAAGCTCCAGGATTAGATGGATACTGGCTGAATTTTATAAGACATTCTGGTCAACTATAGGGGATGAAGTAACTGAAGTTATACAACAATTCTTTGAAACAGGCAAGCTACTCAAAGAGATACATTGTACCACTGTCACCCTTATCCATAAGGTCGATCATCCAACATATGTTAAATAATTCAGGCCAATTGCATGTTGCTCTACTCTATACAAGATCATTGCTAGGATTCTAACTAAGATATTAAAAGCAGCAGTGGATTATCTTGTTGGTCCAGCTCAATCTACCTTCGTAGAGAGGAGAAATTTTTTAGACAATGTCATACTTACACATGACTTGGTGAAAGGATACACAAGAAAATCAGTATCTCCAAGATGCATTATAAAGGTTAACATTAGAAAAGCCTATGACTCGGTTGAATGGAGCTTCCTTAAGCAACTACTAATTGAATTTGGGATCCCTCACAAGATGGTGTGTCTGATCATGGAGTGTGTAACCACAGTAATCTATACATTGCTGATAAATGGAGGCATAACAGCTAGATTCCCAACAAAGAAAGGTCTACGGCAAGGGGATCCTATATCACCATATCCTTTTTGTGCTTGTGATGGAATACCTGAATAGAGCACTAAAGCAGCTACAAACTACCAAACTTTATTTATCATCCTAAATGCTCCAATCAACACATCACTCATATATGTTTTGCTGATGATCTGCTCCTGTGTTGTAGAGTAGACAGAATTTTAGTGCAACTGATGATGAATTATTTAGAGCACTTCTCATCTGCATCAGGACTTAAAGCTAATATGGAGAAGAGCTCCATGTACATTGCTGGTGTCAAAGCTGAATTCAGACAACAACTCCTGGCTGAACTCCACTTCTCTCTTGGCAGCCTTCCCTTTAAATACCTAGGAGTACCACTATCTGCTACAAAACTGAGTATCCCGCTGGGTATGGCTCGTAGTAAACCTCTGTAAGATAAGGAGGATCATAGGGTAGGTAACCTTTTCACCATTCTAAAAGAATGGTACCTTCCAGTAAGCAGGTCTCTTCAGGCACTCCCAAAAGAAAAGAGAGAATTCAATTCATTTTAGCCTCTGAGCGAGGATACTCCAACAAGAAGAGCCTAACCAGGCCCTTGAGATAACAGCCCATACCATAGGGTAGCCCTACAGAGCCAAAATGAAAGGCCTTCATCATAGGCTAGCATAGCAGACAATAACGCGAAATCCAGGAAGGGGAGGGGGAATGAATGCCAAATCTGAAGCAAACCGAAAAGCTAGTTCCCGTGGAGTGAGTCTAGTGCTTCCCTATCAGTGTATGCCTTTGGTGGAAAGATTGTGACAAGAGTCAGATGTTGGTCTTCTGAGTTTTTATCATATGCATGAAGACTCCAATTGATAAAAAGTGTTTTGTTTGAGATCCAAACCTACTGGGCTCAGATTTTTCTACTCCAAAGAAAAAGTAGTTAAACTAGTTACAGTTGTTTGCAGAAACTTCCTCTAGCATGGTACAAAGGAGAATGCTAACAGAGCACATATTTCTTGGAGACAATATGACAGCTAAAATCTACTGGTGGATTGAATATACTCAATTTACCTTGTGGAATAGAGTTGCAATATTGAAGTTGTTATGGGCAAGTTCTCAACAACAAAAAACATACACTTTGGGTCTTATGGATTCAACATCAATACATTAAAAGGAAGGACTTAAAGGAAATGAGAACACCAAGACAAAAAAGTTGGCGGGTTAGAAAGATATTTGAGGCGAGACAATGGCTAGAACCTGACATGGATAGAATACAAACTTATGCAACAAATGCCAAATTCAGCATTAAGAAAGCCTATAAGGACAGTCTTCCTCAATACCCTAAAGTCTATTGGAAAAGCTTGATTCTTAGTAAAGACGTGATGCCAAAACATCAGTTCATTTTGTGGATGGCTCTCCATTATAGATGGGCAACAGTAGACAGAATATAAAAGTGGGGAATACAAGTGCAAAGTGAGTGTGTGCTTTGCTCAACAAATACAGAGGAAACACTCAATCACATATTCTTTGAATGCAACTACTCCAAGACTATATGGCAGAAACTACTTCAATGGACAGGAATGCAGAGGCAAGTGAGATCATGGAATGAGGAACTCGTTTGGCTGGCAAACATAACAAGAAGCAAGCATCCAAGAGCAGTCATCCTTGCCTTCATATTTGCAGCCACAGTCTACCATGTTTGGATGGAAATAAATAGTAGAAGATTTCAACAACTGATGAGAACAAGTATAAACAGATTGAAAGAAATAGCCCTACAATTGCATATTGCTAGGCAAAGATACTCCAAATGGCAGAATGAACTAGATAGATTAAGAGGTTATCCAGACTAGGAGCTACCAGATATCCTTGCCTCTACAACTGATACCCTTTCAAGAAGGTGAGCAATTATAGAGCTTGAAACTGGTACTCGCTAGTATAGTAAGAGTTTCATAGTTATTTTTATATGATCGACTTTAGAGTCCGATGAGCAGGTGTGCTTGTAAATAATTATACTTGGTCAAACAAACCAAAAAAAAAAAAAAGAAGAAGTGAAGCAATTGGCTTAATTGTCATTATCTTCTCTTCACATAATTCAGTAATTTGGTACTACTGTTTTTAGGGAAGAATTCTTTCGTGGCCAAGCCTCATTCACCAGAAGTCAATAAAACACCAGCTAAACTTAGAAGAAATCCACCTTTATTTGTAATTAAAACCGGTCATTTAGGGTCAGTAGGATAATGTATTAATTGTAAAATGATGAACTGTTTCTATTCTGTGAAAAATAAATACAACTTGCTAGATTCACCAAGTAAGAAATTGCAATACGGGGGAGAACGTAGTATTTGTTTGGAGCATTCAAATCAATTTCCTCCTATATTTTTTCCACATTTTTTAATAATTATTTAAGCTCAACCCACCCAATTTGAGTATTATGAGAAAAAAATAAAAGTCTTTACCCCACATTTGTCAACTCCTCATATCTCACCAAACTTTGTGTTGAAGATGGAGAATGACTTGTTTTGTCGAAAGTGTATCACTGTTACCGACCTAGTTGGAGAACATAACCGGAGTTGATGTTGCATTTAAGAAAATTTCAGTAAATTTGTTCATTGTTTGGGTACTAAAAGGTATGTTTGGGTAATAATTTAATTATAAATTTGTTTGGGTAATAATTTTTTTTATTCGAAACTTGTAGCGATAGTGATATTCTTAAAAAAGACTTCCCAGATTATATATAGTTAGTTAAGAAGAGTATTAACAAACATTCACCCCGGTGTAAGATGAAGTAGCTGATCATTTAATGATTTTATGCACGTATTTGGTTTTAGATCGGAAAGTAAATGTTTGTAAACGACTTTCTTAACTAACTCTTTGTAATCTATTAAGTTTTTCTTTTTACACTACTAGAAATCCGGGCAAAACAGTCAAAAAATTAACTAAAGTTGATCGGTAATAACCAATAACCTTTCAAAACACGACCATTTACGTGTGGACGATATTTTGAAGGTCGGAAGAGCATACCGACCAACTTTGCACTTCACAATCCCAAAGGTCAGTTGCATTTGAATCTTTTATTTGCCTTTGCTTTGTTTCTTTTATGTTGTCGTAGGATAGTTGATGGATCTATACTCTAGCCATATTTTATTTTTTATTAATTCATCACTCTTTAAATAGTAAAAATGTTTAAAGAGTTTTGTTAAATTCTATAAAAGAATGTGTGTTATTGCGTTCTACTTCTACTTGTGAATTTTACATGATATTCAAAAAAATACCGAAAATTAACCGAACCGTACCGTTACCGAAGAGAAACCGACATACTTGGGACGGTTTCGAAAAGTCTAATTTTAGTTATACATAATAGAATAACCGAAAAATTGATACGGTACAAATCGAACCATTGACACCCCTACTTCTAGATATTCGTGATTCCATATTAGACACGATTCATAATTAGTTTCTATCCTCATAATTACCTGTAATGTGTAGGAGGGATTTTAGGGAATGGTTACAGATAAGCCATCCTATAAATATATCCCTTTCTCCACTTTTGGAACACATTGATACACGCACTATTACACTGAAGCAGTGAAGCTATAATAGATTGTGCTCTCTTTCATATAGGAATCATTTTCTTTTTCTCTTTGTTGTTATTTTGGCCTAGTTATGTACCTTATGATCTTTTCTCTGTTATTTCAATCATATCTATTTCAGTGAAGAATTAGTCAAACTTGTTTTAATTTGACTATTTATGGGCTGATTTACAAATTAAATTGCTTAGCCTATTAAGTGAATTTTAGGTTAAACAACTTCTTGAAATAAAAGTTACAATATTTATGCTAGAAGATATGAGCTCGATTTACTTCGAGCATATCGTTGTCATCTCTTTGATGTGAATTTGCCCTTATCCATCACATTAATCCTCAATATGGACTTTTAAGTAGCGGTAATTCGGTAATTCAACTCCTAATCAAACAGTAAAACACTTCTAGTTCTAAATATTTAAAGCTTCCTTTCGATTTTGAGAGCCCAATAGGCCCAAGATATTGTTTTGAACCATTAAGTAAAGGGATATTAACTAAAGGGAAATTTTCGTTCCTTTACCATATAGGAAATTATATTACCAAATATATTTATAGTTTGCATATTACCTGTCATGCTAATGGTATTTCTATAAAATATAGACAATTCAGCTAATATTGGGGAAGTAAATATTCTTCCAGATATTTTACAACGCAAATCACGCATTAATAATTATCGGCAGTTTCGATTCAAAATTTAGCTACTCTGTTTTTACGATACACCGTGTTTCAACATTTTTTCTTATTTCACAAATCAAAAAACGACTTAATCTTCTACAATTCTTCTGCAACAAACGCAATTATGTCCAAAATACCAATTATGCTACAATTGAATGAGAATTGGGATAGCTATGGGAGATTTAGAGAATTTCAAGTCGATGGCATTGTAGTCGATGAGGATGCGAGTTGTAGTCTATTGATTTCTACAATAGCAGAGCAATTAATGATTGATACATCCGAAAAAATTATAGATATCAAATACATTGTCAACGAGCATTGTCCGCCAATAAAAATTAGGAATGATATGGGTGTTCGTGTTTATATGGAGACGAAAAAGGAAAACAAAAACTTAGGATCATATTCGCTATGTATAACTGTTCGCGATTTAATATGGAATTGAGTATCTCCAATGAGAACACAGTTGCAGGTTTGTGTTGTTACATTTTCTATCAAATTCTGGTTGTATATCAATGTCCTACACTTTATCTACACATAAACTACATGTCAGAGTACATGTATATATCAGTATTGATTTTCACTGTATCTACAAAATTTCTGCATTTATTCTACAATAAAACTACATATTATTTGAAAAATAATATGAAATACATAATTTCAAAATTATCTATAAATTATCTACAAATTTTCTACAAAATATTCATAACAGTATTTATCTTTATTTTCATGCAAGTTCGTCTGGAACACTAAAGTTACTTGATATGCCAACATCCCCCGTTGTAGTTTATTTGTAATTTTTTACTTCTTTAGTTTTTTCTTGTGATAATGTTTATCAGTATTGTAGATGAATTGTAGTTATGTTGTATATAAATTGTATAATGTGATCCTTTATGCTAAAATAATCCTTTTTTTTTACATCTACATTGATAACCATTGTTTAAATTGTATTTATTTTATAGCTACTGGCTGATATGTGTTAGTGAAAACTGTACATGGAACTTCAAGGCAACTAGCATAAATGATTCTGAAATGTTCAAGGTCAGAAATTTCAACAGCCAGCACACATGCTCTTTAATGGACAATATCATACAACGCAAACCTACTGTCATGGTAGTTGGTAGCATAGTTATTCCAAAATATTCTGATCCTAAGACAATTTACACACCAAAAGACATACAAACTGACATGTTGTCTGAACATGACGTGAACCTAACCTACATGCAAGCTTGGAGAGCAAAGGAAAAGGCTTTACAGTTTTTGAGAGGTCATCCTGCTGACTCCTACAACTAATTACCAAGTTATTTTTATATTCTTGAGAAGACTTATTCGGGATCTGTAGTTAAATTGAAGAAGACCATAGATGAATGATTCTTATATGCATTTGTTGTTATTTGTACGTCAATCAGTGGTTGGGAACATTGTAGGCTAGTAGTAGTTGATGGGACCTTCTTAAAGTCAGCATACAGGGGAATAATGCTAAAAGCTAGTACAATGAATGCAGCAGGTAAAAATGTAGATATTTTGTAGACTGTTTATGTTATGTAGACAAGTTATAGATATTTTGTAGTTTGTATGTATATGTCTTTCTCTGTATTTTCAAAGCTGCCAGTAAATTATTTTTTGACACATAATGTAGGTACAATATTGCCATTGGCATATGCTGTTGTTGATTAAGAAAATGACGCATCGTGAAGTGGTTTTTTGAGCAATTCAAACATGCATATGGTGAAAAATCAAATATGTGTGTTGTTTCATATCAAAATGAGAGTATCATGAAGGCAACATCGATTGTTTATCCTGGCATGCCACATTACTCTTGCATGTGGCATATTTGGACAAATATAAGGGCAAAGTTCAAGAAGGGTCATCTAAAGTTAAGCGAATTATACTTTGCAATAGCACGATCATACACTCTTGATGAATTTAATGAAAGGATGTCAAAGATTGAAGAGATAGACCCGCATGTTAAATCCTACTTATATGATATTGGCTATCATAGATGGTCACGAGTACATGCAACAATGAACAGAACTTGGAGTATGACATCAAACATTGCAGAGTCGTTGAATGTTGTAAAAAAAGATGCAAGAGAGCTAACGAGAGTAGAACTATTAGAGTATATGAGGACTCTTCTTGAACGGTGGACTAATGAAAAGTTATTGAAAGCAAAGTGTACATTTACATACCTTGGGTCAAAATTCAACAAAGAATTGGAGAACAATAGAACATTGTCGCAGAAGCTTAGGGTAAGATCTGTTTATTTGGTGCATAAAAATAAAATATTAAAATTCAATGTACCCAGTTTGTAGATATTTTGTAGATAATTTGTATTCTGATTGTAGATATTTTGTTTTCTATTTGTAATATAATTGTAGGTGAGGGCTTCAACAGATCATATCCATACTGTGATAGATGGTGTGGAGCGGTACATTGTGTGTCTTGAAAATAAGAGATGTAGCTGTGGGCAGTTCCAGCTTGATGAACTTCCTTGTGCGCATGCTTTGGATGCTTTAAGGCACATGAATGAGTCTTATGAAAACTATTGCTCGCCGTTTTACACAAGGGAGAGCCTATTGCGTACTTATGAAATACCAGTAAATTCCCTGTCTGATGAAAGCAAATAGAATGTGCCACAACATATATTTGAAGAAGTAGTAAATCCACCTACAAGAGTGAAAAGGCAACCAGGAAGACCTCAAAAAGAAAGATACAAAACATATGATGAAATAAATTCAAAGAAGTATAAGGTTTCATGTGGCAACTGCGGAGGAGAAGGGCATAACAAAAGATCTTGCAAGAATGCACCTAAAAAGGAATAAATTTTTATGTAGTTAACAGAATATTTTCTCAAGAATTGTTGGTGAGTTCAGGATAACAGAATTTTATGTGTAATTGTTGAAGTTTTTTAAGATCATAATGTAGTTTGTTTGGATTTTTTTTTGTTAATTTTTTTTTCTGTATTGAGATAATACTTTCATAGAGTGATTTGTTTACGAATGGTTTCTATATATATAATCTACTACTTTTTTACTATCTCTAGCATCATTTACATAGTTGTTAATATTATTTTTTTTTACAATTTATCTACAATACAACTGCAAAAAAATTACATTAACTGGAACTGACAAAATAACTACATTATAAATCAGTAGGAAAGGAGTTATATTAAAATATTGTAGATCAAGTACTGTTTACATTCAACAAATGAATATAAAAGCAAAAAAAATATATTGTTAAATATTTTCTACAAATTGGACTACAAAAAAACTACAATAGTTGAAGCTGACATAATAACTAGATTATAATTCTGTTAGAAAGAAGTTATATGCTAAAATTAATATAGGTCAAGTACTGTTTACATTGAACAAATTGAATGTAAAATCAACAAAATGTTTAGTTACTGATTTTTACACAACAACAAAATAACTACATATTTTTGAGTTGACAGAATAACTGTATAAAACTTCAGTTGAAAATGATTTATTTGTTAAAATAATGAAGATCAAGTACTATAAACATTCAACAAGTGAATATTAAACCAACAGAATATTTCCATGAACTACTATACTGGATAAGAAAAATAAAAACAAAGGCTACTATAATTGTAGCGCAAGTCTGCTACAAATAAAACACAACAATATTTCAAAAACTTGTCTACCATCTTTCTTCTAAACTAGCATCAACTAAACAATTGTACTACATGTTTCATACAAAAATTTACAACTACTTCTTCTTCCTCTGGACTCGTGATTTCTCATTCAAAGCTGGTGCACCTTTTCTCCTTACTTGAGGAAAAGAGGCAAGTATGGCCCCCACAACAAGACCAGGTTTACTACAACATATTATTTGTTCAAGACTAGGATTGAACAAATTTATGATAAGTTCCAAAATTCTCCTCAAGAAAAGAAGTTTTATGTTGTCAAACCCCATGAGGAATACATATTGGGGTATAGACTACTCACAAATGTTGCATGGGATGAAGTTGATTATGTCATCATGCCCGTCAACATTGTAGAAAACTTCCACTGGGTGTTGGTTGTTTTTGACATTGCAGACATGAAACTTTATGCGTATGATTCCATGGTCTCTTCACGCAATCACCCTATTGTTGAATCTTGTGTCGACAAGTTTTCTGTTATTATCCCTTTGTATTTGTCATGCACCGGTTTTTATGGAAAGCGTAAAGACATCAACTTCAAGAATACAAAGGCATACATTGAGAAAGCTGTTACCGACCCTCTTAACATTCAGTGGATCGTCGGAGAGATACCACAGCAAAAAGAAGGATCACCGTAACAAAAATATTCTTTCTTTCTATACATTTAACCTTTTTTTTCTAATCGTTTGGTAAATAATGATAATTTTTTATCTTTGCAGCGATTGTGGTGTATTTGTTGCTGCCTTTGCAAAGTATGTTAGTCTTGGAGACTTATCAATTCCGGCAGAAGACCTTTCTGATATTGACCAACACCATAGACGCTATGGAGCGCCACTGTAGGACTATGCTAGAAAGAAGCAGGAGCATGGGGAAATTAGTGAGAGTGAGGTGACACATGTGCTGCAACAAAAACAGATTGCATTTATTCTACAAGTTATTTTCAAATAATCTACACAAAACTACAAAATAACTACAATTACCTTACAAACAGAAAATAAAGCATCTACAATCAGAATACAAATTATCTATAAATTATCTACAAAATATCTACAAACTGGGTAAATTGATTCTTACCGAGTCATTGAGGACTTGTCCAGGGTGTTCCAGGAAAAAGAATCACTCCTTCTTGTCCACCTTTTTTCACTCCAAGATCTAACCATGGCTTAATTTGGTTGCCCTTTATAGAATATGGAGCCTTCCTCCTATATAAACAAATAGAAATTAAAATAAAATTGTTGAATGAAGTGGATATGTAAAAGATGAATACTGGAATCAAAGTGTCAAATTGGGCATCTAACCTCTTTGAACATGTGTTGGTACCGTGGTATAACCACTTGCTGAATTGATCCAACAACTCAGTATCTACATCTTGACCAATAACACTAGTAAATGGGTGCTTGAGGTAAAAAAATTGAGGTCCAACCAAGGTGCTGCCACCAGAACTGTATAAAAGGAGAAATGGTGATCGGGCATGCTTTCCTGGCTGCCTTGTTCTACCTAGATGCACATGTTTTGTTTCATCTTGTATAGGCTCGCCAAATTTAACCAACTGGGAGAAGTTATCAGGAAGCTCGAAATCATCAAGTGTAACCTCCTTCTTCTCACCTCCTAGTCTTCTGAATCACCTACATTCACATACTCTGCCCCTTCACCTACATTGCCATCTTCCTCATTCACATGTTCTCTTTGAGCTGCAACTGTCACTCCGTGAATTGGAGATTGTGCATGCATATTTTCCCTCTTTGTAACACCATGTATATCTAGCTTAATAGAATGGTAAAAATATTGAAACATAAAGCAAATATCTCTGAATACAATTTCATACATGCATTCTCTTTATCAGTTGCACCTTCAAAATGTGTATATAAATCAACATGTGCTGGATGATTTTCTTTACCTAGTGGACCTTTAACATGCTCTGGTTTTTCCATTAAAAATGTTAAATCATACTTGATAGTAGTGGCTTGCCAGTTTAAGGAGATATGTAGGTGTGTTATAAGATCTACATGAATCTGTAGAGTTGTGTCAATCTGCAAGCTTTTCATCGACCTACATATTAAAAAAATACATTGTTAACTTCAGAATATGTCTTAACATACATTAAAGAACATATGCACTATTATGTATACATCACAATGCTGTTTAGGAATACATGTTACCTTCTCAAGACATCTTTTTAATTTTCTAATCTTTTGAAGAATAGACTCCTTGTCCTCTTTTCCAATTGATTCTTTGGGTTCCAATGAAGGAGCATCAACTTTGGGATCCTCATAAATATGTTCAACCTCTTCAATTATGTACTCAACTTTACCAGGCAAAGACATCACTGAAAGCTCTTCAGGTGATTCATTTATGTTTGTGAACTGAATGATAAAAAAATAAATTAGCTTTATTAAGGAAGAATATGTAGATATTTTGTAGGTAAACTATATAATCATAAATAAAAACCATTTACCTTGATCCATTCAAGCTTTATCATTCTATCTTCAATTGCAGCTAACCAAATCTGACCCTTACTAGCTGACCAGTTAAGTATGCGAGGGATTGAATTAGCAATCCTTGTAGTTATATCAGTCTTGACGGTAGAGCAACAATCATACAACCATACTTGCATGGCTAGAGGGATTCCTCGAATGAGATAAGAATGAACGAAAGGATTTAGCCTCCGCCTAACGGATTCAATCAACTGTCTGTAAGACTGAATACCCCATGGTTATGTCTCGTACTGACAGGATTCCACCAAATAAAACCTAAAATGATCTACCAACCCAATATGGTCTTTCTCTGAAGGACAAATGAAGAATTCTATGAAATATGGAATATATACGTTTACCGCATCCTCATCATTTACCCAGCTTTTGTTGGTTACAATCTGTTTTAGGTATGTCTTCTCCACTCTTACCTTGTTTTGAAAGTAACTGCTCATTATCTTACTGACATAATTCGTAGTGTAACCAAAGTCTGTCACCTCGGTATGACATCTAAGACCAGTTATTAATGCGAACTCTCTCAATCCAAAATTTAACCTCTCACCCTTTAACTCAGCTAAAAAATAGGAAGCATCAGATGAATTTAATTCATACTTCATAAGAAGATGAATAACTTGATTTTGCATGTATAAATTGGGAAATGACAGTAAATAACCAAAGCATGTCTTCTCGAATAGCTTCACACCATTTGGAGACAAAATCTCTTTAATTTGGCTACAAATGCTAGGGTCACATAATGTCTGGAATCTAAGAACCCCATAATCAACATTATGGGGTGGAAAAAATGTTCATTCTGCACAAAATAAGTCACGATGGCGTGCACTTGTTATTTTTGGACACATCGTAACCGCGCCACATGAAATGCACCCGCGATTACAACATGTGATTTTTATTATTATTTTGAGTTAGAGTCGGGGACATGAGTTTCCACACCCGAGTGTAGATTACATAGTGAAGACTATGGTCGTGACGGTTTTTAAGTGCCTATTTTTGAGGCGATGTTCAATTATTCTCTAGGTTTTCTATCTAAAGAGGGATTTTTGGTTTTACGGGATATGTGTAGGAACCAATTCGAATATTTATGGATTTATCTTAGGACAAGTCACGATGGTGTGCACTTGTTGTTTTTGAACACATCGCAATCACGTCACATGAAATGCACGCGTGATTACTACGAGTGATTTTATTATGGTTTGAAGTTGGACTCGGGGGCACGAGGTGCCACACCCGAGTGTAGGTCATGGTTGTTTGAGATAATACTTGATTATTTACTAAGTTTCAAACTAAAAGGTGTTTTTTACCTAGAGGATATGGAAGATTGTCTAAAGTTAAACTCACTAGCCTAAAGGACAAGATACTCAGCCTATGGCCACATTTTAGCCCCGATCGATTGTTTAGCCCTTTTGGCCAATCCCTACTATGGTTAATTATGAGAAAAATAAGGTTGCATGATTCTATTCAAAGCAATGTCAACCAATGAAAGGGTTCAATAAGAACCCCATCAGATTACTAATTCACGAAAACAAAACAAATGGACATACTCAGTTTTTCTAGTTCATCATCATAGATTAGAAAGGTAATTTTGAAGTTGTTGAAGAAACAAGAAGATGGAGAAAACAGAACAGGGTACATTTGTCACAGTAAAATACAGTTTTTGAAATTACTTTAAATCAATGTGGCTACTCAGAAAATTCTTCACTATTACATAACAATTTCATCAACTTCATATAGTCTGTACACATGACTTTTAAGTCATGATTCATACGCACTTGGTCCTATTTTTTAGCGTTCCTACATCTACTTAAAGGATGTGAAAAGAAACATTTCAAAATCACAAATTCCTGTTTGTTTTCGAAAGTTATTGAACCATAAAGTGTTTGTTTCCAGAATTTCAGCAAATATTTACAAGGATCTGATTTTCACACGAAATGCTTTGGGGTAGTAAGATGTCATGACCCAACTCCTAATTCAGGTCGTGATGGCGCCAACTCCGAAGTCAGGCAAGCCAACTTTAGTTTACTAGTGATTCCTTTTAAATTATCAAAACACCCATCATCGCTTACGAAAAATATTTATAACTTAAGTTGCAATCGAAAGGTAGCTTAATAAACCTTGAAGAAGAAAATGACCATAGTAGTAAAAATAAAATAATTACAGCCCAAAATAAGATGTCTATTGCGTGTGTGTGCCAGGAACTGGTGTCACAAGTCTACAGGCATCTAATAGAATGAGTACCCAAAAGAATACAAGTTTGCCCTACTGTCTGATGCACAATATAGACAGATATAATAACAAAAGGAAAGAAACTGCAAGGTGCTGCCAGAGGACAGCAGCTCACCGAGAAGTCTACACCACGTACTAGTCAGGGACGTACACCGGAATGATACCCAGATGCACCTGCCTCAGAACCTGTACAATTAAGTACGGAAGTGTAGCATGAGTACATATAAGCAAATATGTACCCAGTGAGTATCCCGTCTAAACTCGAAGAAGTAGTGACGAGAGGTAGACGTGATACTTATTAGGGTCAATAACAATAGTATAATTAAATGAATCTAGACAGGAGTAGCAGTCATGGAAATCACGAAGACATGAAATATCAAGTATGTAAATTTACAATCTATTCTCATGTGTCAAATAACAATTATCATAAAAGTCCCAAGTTTCTTTCCACATGGAGCAATTTATTTAATAGCAACAAGACTCTCAGTCAAATACATAGCACACAGTATGCCGAGGCGTACGGCCGAAGCGTCACAAAAATATAAATGTGCATTGCTGAGGGTCGAATGGCTCGAACCATAGATGCATCTATTACCCCGCTCGCGAATCGATCATGCGACGCGGTTGACATAAATATAAGGCTACCCTGTTCGCGAATCATCCATGCGACACGAGTGCTCGTAAACATACAAAGAATTATCTGGAAATTCAGGAATTTATAAAGATTATACTCGGGAAACAAGGATCAAGGCAACTGTAAAATTTAATGTAACTATCCATCATTTGTCATGCTAGTTCAAGGATAATAATAAATGAGGAATACATGTAAAGGTACAGGTAAGACACATAAACATGCTTGTGAGTCTTAAAGACTACTCGCCATAACATAGTAGTAGCAACGCACGGACTCTCGTCACTTCGTGCGTGCGTAGACCCCGAAAATAAGGACATTTAATCATTTATAATTACCTATGGGAACAATTCCCTCTTACAAGGTTGGAAAGGAGACTCACTTCGTGCCGAATCTACTTTCCAGAACAAGAACACGCCCGAAACTCCGAACTCTACACCCGAGGACTCGTAACTAGCCAAATATTATACAAATATATCATTTCGTACTCAAAGTATGGAAATTCTCCTACTTATTTAGTAAATTCATCATTCTTGAAGAAATCCCAAAATTCACCCCCGGGCCCACATGCTCGGATTCTGGAAAATTTCGAAGAAAACACTCACCCATAACTTATGGATCATTAATATATGATTTTTGTATGATTTCATAACTAATTAGTTAGTAATTCTCTCAATTTCATAAAAACCTAGGTTTCCGCTCTAACCCTTGATTTACACTAATTAGGGTGTTAATCTACCTAAGAATTGATGTATTAAACCAACATTGAAGTGGAATTTACTTATCTCTTAATAGTTAGGCCGAATACCCTCTTGTGAGCTCTCAAAATCGCCTATGGTGAAGAAGAAATTGTGAAAAATGGCTAAGTCCCGTATTTTAAAAGAACCTTACTGCTAACAAGGTTTCCGCACCTGCGGCTCGAGGATCGCACCTGCGGTCTCGCACCTGCGAGGCAAAGCTCGCACCTGCGGAAATGGCCAAGAGGGCCTGGGATCACACCTGCAGAGGGAATCTCGCACCTGCGACTCTGCTCCTGCGGGAACATGGCCGCACCTACGATTTTGGTCCTTCTCTCCTGGGGCCGCACCTGTGAGGCCTCGACCGTAGGAGCGGTCTCGCACCTGCGACTGGGCAACCGCACCTGCGGTCACACCAATTCAGGTGCACCAGCAGCTTTTGGCCCCAATTGGTGTCCAGGAGGCACCTGGGCTCACCCAAGCCCCTGTCCAATTATACCAACAAGTCCTAAATCATATTACAGACTCGATCGAGCCTTCGGAACACCCAAAACAATGCTAAAACTCAAAATCACACCTCAAACCCCCTAGAATCAAACTTAATAACTTTAAGTTCTTGAATTTTGTTTCAATGCGCCGAACCGACCTATACTACTCGTAATGACACCAAATGTTGCAAGCAAGTCATAAATGACATAACAGAACTATTCCCGGTCTCGGAATTCTGTTTGGACCTCGATAACACAAAAACACGTTCCAAACCAAATTATGAACTTAAGAAAACTCTATTTTTGCTATTTGGCATCGAAACGCTCCCGGGTCATCCAAAACCCATTCCGGACATACGCACAAGTCCGAAATCATCATACAAAACTACTGGAACCGTAGAAACTCGATTCTAAAGTCGTTTACTTAAAATGTTGGCCGAAGTCAAACTTGGTCTTAAAAGCCAACCTTAAGGAATCAAGTGTTCCTATACCACTCTAAACAATTTCGAATCACGAACCACCCATTCTCGCAAGTCATAAATCACTATAAGGCGCTACGGGAAGTCTTATTTAGGGGAACGAGGTCCGAATACGCAAAACGACCGGTCAGGTCGTTACATTCCCCACCTCCTAAACCAACTTTCGTCCTCGAATGGGTCTAAAATCATACCTGAAGTGCCGAATAAGTGTGGATATTTGCTCCGCATGTCCTCCTCAGACTCCTAAGTCGCCTCCTCGACTGGTTGGACCCTCCACTAGACCTTCACCGCAGAAACTCTCTTGGATCTCAACTGGCAATCCTGTCTGTCAATAATATCAACTGGCTCCTCCTCGTAGTCCAATCTCTCATCCAACTGAATAGTGCTGAAATCAACCACGTTAGAGAAGTCGGAGTGATATCTCCGGAGCATGGATACATGAAAGACTGGATGAACTCCTGATAAGCTGGGAGGTAAGGCAAGCTCATAAGAAACCTCTCTAACTCGCCTCAATACCTCGAAAGGACCTATAAACCTCGGGCTCAGCTTGCCCTTCTTCCCGAACCTCATAATACCCTTCATCAGTGAGACCTTAACATAACCTTATCCCCCTCCATAAATGATACATCACGTGTCTTCTGATCCGCGTAACTCTTCTGTCTAGACTGTGCTGTGTAGAGCCCTCTCCTGAATCAACTTCACCTTCTCCTAGGCATCTCTCACTAGGTCCATGCCATATAATTTAGCCTCGCCAGGCTCAAACCACCCAATAGGAGAACGACACCCATATAAATCCTTAAACGGAGCCATTTCGATGCTGGACTGATAACTATTATTGTAAGCAAACTCGGCCAAAGGCAAGAACTGGTCCCACTGACCTCCAAAGTCAATCACACATGCCCTGAGCATGTCCTCCAATATCTGAACTGTACGCTCCGACTGACCATCAGTCTGTGGATGAAATGTTGTGCTGAGATCTATCTGAGTGCCCATCTCTCTGTGCAGTGCTCTCCAGAAGTGCGAGGTGAACTGAGGACCTCGATATGATATAATGGACACTGGCACACCGTGCAACCGAACTATCTGCCGAATGTAGATCTGGGCTAGCCTCTCAGAAGTATAAGTAGTAGCCACAGGAATGAAATGCGCCGATTTGGTCGATCTATCCACAATGACCCAAACCGTGTCAACCTTCCGCAAAGTCCAAGGCAACCCAACCACGGAGCCCCTAGTGATGCGCTCCCATTTCCACTCGGGAATGGGCATCTGCTGAAGTAGGCCTCCTGGCCTCTGGTGCTCATACTTAACCTGCTCGCAATTAAGACACCTAGCCACATACTCCACAATGTCCTTCTTCATCCTCCTCCACCAGTAATGCTGCTTCAAATCACGATACATCTTCAAAGCCCCAGGATGAACAGAATACTGAGAACTGTGTGCCTCCTCTAGATTCCTCTGCCTCAAGCCATCAACATTAGGAACACACAAACGACCCTGAAGTCTCAGAACACCACCCTCGCCAATAGTAACCTCATTGGCACCACCCTGAACCATTGTCTCCCGTAGCTATGCCAAGAACGGATCATCATACTGTCGAGCCTTAATCTCCCCCAATAACGAAGACTGAGCAACCACATGTGCAAAAACTCGACGAGGCTCTGAATGATCTAATCTTACCAAGCGATTAGCCAAAGACTGAATGTACAAGGCTAGGGGTCTCTCCTCTGCTGCAATATAATCCAAACTACCCATACTCTCCGCCTTCCTGCTCAAAGCATCTTCTACCACATTCGCCTTGCCCGGATGATAAAGAATGGTGATGTCATAATCCTTCAGCAACTCAAGCCACCTGCGCTGCCTCAAATTAAGATCCCTCTGCTTGAAAAAGTGCTGCAAGCTGCGGTGGTCTGTATAACCCTCACAAGACACCCCATACAGGTAATGCCTCCAAATCTTAAAAGCATGAACAATCGCCGCCAACTCCAAATCGTGCACCGGATAATTCTTCTCATGAACCTTCAGTTGGCGAGAAGCATAAGCAATAACTCTCCCCTCCTACATCAACACACACCCCAAGCCAACGCGTGAAGCGTCGTAATACACTGTATACATCCCAGAACCGGAAGGAAATACTAGAACTGGTGTTGAGGTCAATGTTGTCTTGAGCTTCTGAAAGCTCGCCTCACACTCGTCAGACCACCGAATCAGAGAATTCTTCTGAGTCAACCTAGTCAGTGGGGCTGCAATGGATAAAAATCCCTCCAAAAATTGCCAAAAGTAGCTTGCTAGACCCAAGAAACTCCTGATATCTGTAGCTGAAGTAGGACGTGGCCAACTCTGAACTACCTCAATGTTCTTAGGATCAACCTTGATACCCTATCCAGATACCACATGTCCCAAGAATGCCACAGAATCCAACCAAAATTCACACTTGGAGAACTTAGCATATAGCTTCTGTTCTCGCAAATTCTGGAGAACAACTCTCAAATGCTGCTCGTGCTCTCCCAGGCTACGTGAGTAAATCAAGATGTCATCAATGAAGACGATTACAAAGGAATCAATACACTGCCTGAACACCCTATTCATCAAGTCCATAAATGTTGCTGGGGAATTAGTCAAGCCAAAGGGCAATACTAGGAACTCATAGTGGCCATATCTCGTACGGAAAGCAGTCTTCGGAACATCTGAAGCCCGAATCTTCAACTAATGGTATCCCGATCTCAAATCAATCTTAGAAAACACTGTGGCACCCTGCAGCTGGTCAAAACAAATCATCGATGCGCAGAAATGGATACTTGTTCTTAATGGTTACTTTGTTCAACTGGCGGTAATCAATACACATCCACATAGACCCATCCTTCTTTTTCACAAATAGAATTGGAGAACCCCACGGTGATACACTCGGTCTGATAAACCCCTTAGCCGACAACTCCTCGAGTTTCTCCTTCAACTCCTTAGGAGCCATACGGTACAGGGGAATGGAAATAGGCTGAGTGTCTGGAGCTAAATCAATGCAGAAACCAATATCACATTCTGGAGGCATGCTTGGAAGGTCTGAAGGAAATACATCCGCAAACTCTTGAACCACTGGCACTGAATCAATCGTTGGGGACTCGGCGGTGGTTTCCCGCACATAAGCAAGATACGCCAAACAACCTTTCTCGACCATATGTCGAGCCTTCAGGAAAGAATAACTCTACTGGCTGCACCAACTGAGGAACCTCTCCACTCTAGCTTAGGCAACTCGGGCATGGCCAAAGTAACCGTCTTGGTATGGAAATCCAAGATGGCATGATGAGGAGATAGCCAATCCATGCCTAGGATAATCTCAAAATCAACCATATAGAGCAATAGGAGGTCCGCTTTGGTCTCGAACCCGCAAAATGTAATCACACAAGACCGATAAATCTGGTCTACCACCACAGAATCGCCCACGGGAGTGGACACATAAATAGGAGAACCCAAGGACTCACGAGGAACATCCAGAAAATAAGAAAATAAGGCTGACACATATGAATAAGTGGACCCTGGGTCGAACAGCACTGATGCCTACCTACCACATACTGAAATAGTACCTATGATCACGGCGTCTGAGGGCACTGCATCTGCTCGGGCCAGAATAGCATAGAATCTGGCTGGTGTACCTGAGGACTGAATAGGAGCTAGCTGAGCTCCCCTGCCTGGCCTCCACCTCTAGGACGACCTCTACCAGCATGTCCTTCACCTCTGGGTGGACGGGACGTCGGTGCTGAGTATGTAGGCTGGTAACTCTGTTGAATAGCTTTGCCCCGAAGTCAAGGACAAGTCCTCCTGATATGGCCTGAATCCCCACACTCATAACATCTCACTGGTGGCATGGCCTGCTGCCTTGAAGAAGAACCCTGGATAGATGGGGGATGGTGAGAACTCTCTGGCATGGCACTGAAGTAAGGACTAGGGGACCCCTGATGACCTGAATATCCGCCGGAGGAACCCTAAATGGCTGGTGGGTGGTAAGAACTCTCCGGCATGGCGCTGAAATAAGGTCTCACTGGAGAGCCACGGGGAGGCGGGGTAGGAGCTGAATATGGAGGCCTGCTGGGCTGGCCTCTACCAAACTGACCTCTACCCCTAGCTGGGGCACCTCTGAAATCTCCGAAAAATCTAGCTCTCTTGTCCTGCTGGCCCTGCTCTCTGCCCCTCGATCGGTAACCCTCAATCCAGCGAGCTATCTCGACCACAAGATGATAAGGAGTACCCATCTCCACCTCTCGGTCCATGTTGGCCCTAAAACCTGAGTGTAGCCCAGCTACAAACCTCCCACTCTCTCAGCACCAGTAAGAAGTATCATAAGGGCATGACGAGACAACTCTGAAAACCTGGCCTCGTAGTCGGTCACTGATATCTGCCCCTGCTCCAGCTGCTCAAACTGATACCACAACTCTTCCCTCTCGGAGGGTGGAATATACATGTCCAGGAACAGCTGAGTGAACTGCTCCCAGGTGATAGGAGAGGAACCTGCTGGCCTACCGAGAATATATGACTGCCACCATCTGTGGGCCCTGCCCTCTAGCTGAAAATTAGTCAAGTCAGCTCTATAGGACTCCAAAATCCTCATGTTGTGCAGTCTGTCCCTGCACCTATCAATGAAGTCCTGGGCATCCTCGCCCCTCTCACCTCTGAAGACAGGAGGGTGCAATCAAGTCCATCTGACAAGTAACTTCTGCAGATCGCCATCCGCAGCTTGTCTGAGCTCAGGTGCTGCTGCTACAGGCTGGGCTTCGTCCACGGGCAGGGTATTCGGGTCTGATATACTGCTATTGTATGTCCTGCGGCATGGGCAATAGGGATCTGAACTCCCCCTTCCGCCTGAGATGTAGCAGGATCTGCTAGAAATAAACTAGCCTGGGTCATAGTGTCCATGAACCGCATCATACGGCCCATGACCTCCTGGAAGCCCGGTGCAGTCATGAAATCCATCGGAGCTGGATCTGCTGGTGGCACCTCCCCTTGCTCATCAGTAATGGGATCCTCTGCCGGATTCGTTGGGGGTGCTAATGGTAACCCTCTGGGACGCCCTCGTCCCCTATCTCGGGCCGGCGCCCTCCCCCGGCCTCTGCCACGGCCTCGGATGGCTGGGGTAGCGGCATCTCCCGGGTTTAGAACGTCAGTTGAACGAGTCCTCACCATCTGTGAGAGAATAGAAGAAGGAGATTTAGTAAACCATCGACCGCACGATAGAATATGAATAAGGAGAGGCTTCCTAACACCCTATAGCCTCCCGAAGATAAATACAGACGTCTCTGTATCGATCCGCAAGACAATATTAGGTTTGCCTGTGACTTGTGAGACCTACGTGAACCTAGAGCTCTGATACCATGTTGTCACGACCCAAATCCTATTTCAGGTCGCGATGGCGCCAACTCCAAAGTCAGGCAAGCCAACTTTAGTTAACTAGTGATTCCTTTTAAATTATCAAAACACCCTTCATCGCTTACGAAAAATATTTATTACTTAAGTTGCAAACGAAAGGTAGCTTAATAAACCTTGAAGAAGAAAATGACCATAGTAGTAAAAACAAAAAAATTACAGCCCAAAATAACATGTCTATTGCGTTTGTGTGCCAGGAACTGGTGTCACAAGTCTACAGGCATCTAATACAATGAGTATCCAAAAGAATACAAGTCTGCCCTACTGTCTGATGAACAACATAGACAGATATAATAACAAAAGGAAAGAAACTCCAAGGTGCTGCCAGAGAACGTCAAGGACAGCAACTCACCGAGAAGTCTACACCATGTACTAGTCAGGGACGTAGACAGGAATGATACCCAGATGCACCTGCCTCAGAACCTGTACAATTAAGTATAAAAGTGTAGCATGAGTACATATAAACAAATATGTACCCAGTGAGTATCCCGTTTAAACTCGAAGAAGTAGTGACGAGAGGTAGACGTGATACTTACTAGGGCCAATAACAATAATATAATTAAATGAATCTAGACAGGAGTAGCAGTCATGGAAATCACGAAGACATGAAATATCAAGTATGTAAATTTACAATCTATTCTCATGTGTCAAATAACAATTATCATAAAAGTCCCAAGTTTCTTTCCATGTGGAGCAATTTATTTAATAGCAACAAGACTCTCAGTCAAATACATAGCACATAATATGCCGAGGTGTACGGCCGAAGCGTCGCAAGAATATAAATGTGCACTGCCGAGGGTCGAACAGCTCGAACCATAGATGCATCTATTACCCCGCTCGCGAATCGATCATGCGACGCGGTTGACATAAATATAAGGCTACCCTGCTCGCGAATCATACATGCGACACAGGTGCTCATAAACATACACAGAATTATCAGGAAATTCAGGAATTTATAAAGATTATACTCGGGAAACAAGGATCAAGGCAACGGTAAAATTTTGATGTAACTTCCCATCATTTGTCATGCTAGTTCAAGGATAATAATAAATGAGGAATACATGTAAAGTTACAGGTAAGACACATAAACATGCTTGTGAGTCTTAAAGACTACCCGCCATAACATAGTAGTAGCTACGCACGGACTCTTGTCACTTCGTGAGTGTGTAGCCCCCGCAAATAAGGACATTTAATCATTTATAATTACCTATGGGGACAATTACCTCTTACAAGGTTGTAAAGGAGACTCACCTCGTGCCGAATCTACTTCCCGGACCAAGAACACGCGCGAAACTCTGAACTTTACACCCAAGGACTCTTAACTAGCCAAATATTATACAAATATATCAATTTGTACTCAAAGTATGGAAATTCTCCTACTTATTTAGTAAATTCATCATTCTTGAAGAAATCCCAAAACTCACGTCGGGGCCCACATGCTCGGATTCAGGAAATTATCAAAGAAAACACTCACCCATAACTTAAGGATCATTAATATATGATTTTTGTATGATTTCATAACTAATTAGTTAGTAATTCTCTCAATTTCATAAAATCCTAGGTTTTCGCTCTAACCCTTGATTTACACTAATTAGAGTGTTAATCTACCTAAGAATTGATGTATTAAACCAACATTGAAGTGGAATTTACTTATCTCTTAGTAGCTAGGTCGTATACCCTCTTGTGAGCTCTCAAAATCGCCTATGGTGAAGAAGAAATGGTGAAAAATGGCTAAGTCCCGTATTTTAAAAGAACCTTACTGCTAACAGGGTTTCCACACCTGCAGCTCGAGGATCGCACCTGCGGTATCGCACCTGCGAGGCAAAGATCACACCTGCGGAAATGGCCAAGAGGGCCTGGGATCGCACCTGCGAAGGGAATCTCGCACCTGCGGCTCCGCTCCTGCGAGAACATGGCCGCACCTGCGATTTTGGGCCTTCTCCCCTAAGGTCGCACCTGCAAGGCCTGGACCGCAGGAGCGGTCTCGCACCTGCGACTGGGCAACCGCACCTACGGTCACACCAGTTCAGGTGCACCAGCAGCTGAAGTTGCTGGTTTTTGGCCCCGTTTGGTGTCCGGGAGGCATTTGGGCCCACCCGAGCCCTCGTCCAATTATACCAACAAGTCCTAAATCATTTTACGGACTAGCTCGAAACTTCGGAACACCCAAAACAACGCTAAAACTCAAAATCACACCTTAAAACCCCTAAAATCAAACTTAAGAACTTTAAGTTCTTGAATGTGGTTTCAATGCGTTGAACCGACCTATACTACTCGGAATGACACCAAATTTTGCAGGCAAGTCATAAATGACATAATGGAACTATTCCCAGTCTCAAAATTCCGTTCGGACCTCGATAACACAAAAACACATTCCAAACCAAATTATGAACTTAAGGAAACTCTATTTTCACTATTTGGCATCGAAACGCTCCCGGATCATCCAAAATCCATTTTGGACATACGCGCAAGTTCAAAATCATCATACGAAACTAGTGGAACCGTCAAAACTCAATTCCGAGGTCGTTTACTTAAAATGTTTACCAAAGTCAAACTTGGCCTTAAAAGCCAACCTTAAGGAATCAAGTGTTCTTATACCACTCTAAACACTTCCGAATCCCGAACCACCCGTCCCCACAAGCCATAAATCACTATAAGCCGCTACAAGAAGTATTATTTAGGGAAACGGGGTCCGATACGCAAAATGACCGGTCGGGTCGTTACATAGGATCTATACTTGTTCATTTGAAAAACTTTATCCAAGGTGAAAGGAAACTACAGAGCTTAATATGAATTCATAATGTCTAGTCCCTTTTTACAAATATATATATATAAAAATAGAATTCAACTAAATGCAGTTTTTTTCTACTCTAATATACAAGTTCTCAAAAAACGAAATAGGGTAAAATGGAAAACAAAAGTTGTTGCTCCTGTGTAAGCCTCAGCAATGCTGTGTGATTCAACCTTTGTGATTCAAACCTGCGTTTCTTAGCTATTTCCAAACAATCAAACATGTTTTTATGCATTATCAGGGGGTGAACATGACCATGAATGGGCCAGATTCAGTCCCCTTTGTTCCAATATTGACATAAATTTAAAAACTATATGGGAGACTCACTATTGAGCCAAACAAGGATAACAATATACTAAACATGTTCATAAATTATATATTGAAGCCATTGGATTCAACTATCCTTTAGGAAGACATTAATTGTATTGAATAGCCCTAGATCCTAACAATAAGCTAAAGATACACAAGCTCATTTGCTTGTGATCTCTTCAGCGACTAAAAGAAAATACAAATAAGGAGCATATTTATGCATTCTTATGGAAAAAACCTGACCATAAAGATGGTCAGGTTCAGAATCGAGTAATGCTAAAAACCTATAAAAAATCAGCATTCAAGCCCTATATTCGAAATCAAAAGCTCCTAACCAAATTTCAGCAAACATGTTTCAGATTCAGACTTGCACACAAATTTCCAACAGAGAGATTACATACAAATTCAGCCAAGGAAAGCTCAAGTAAAACCAACAAGTTTACATATCATAGCACAGGATTCAGATCTGAAAAGGGTTTATTCTTAGATAAAAGAGTTACATACCTTTCAAAGAAAAAAGAACAAAAGAAATCCTGGCCAAATAAAGGTCAGGCAGATGGAAAAACAACAAAAAAGGAAAGGAGATCCAACAGCAACAAAACAGTAGACCGACCAGCTAACACCAAGCAAAACCAATAGGAAAACCAGCCCAGAGTTGGAAGATGTGTGCAGGAGATTTTTGAAATCAGAATACCAAAAACAGAACTCAGAACCAAGGTCAAGAGATAAACAGATTTTCTCTTTGTTTTACTGATTTTTTGAAATTTGATTTGTAGGTAGCAACTACTTTGATTTTATTTTTTGTGTGTTTTTCAGCTTTTTTTAGCAGTTAAGAGATGTCAAAAGAAGGTCCTCCTAATGGTAAAAGGTGGGTGTATATATAAGGGGATTTGGGATAGGATATGCTTGGCATATTCCCTATCCAAATGAGCTGAAAATAGTACAAAGGCAGTTGTCACCCTTATCCTTTGGGACAACTGTCCTTATTCTAGAAGATTCTAGCCCCTACAATGACCTTTTTACCCCCTAAAATCTGATTTGTTCATTCTAGAAGGTTCTTGGGTTGTTATACCAAAGATTCCTTCAACTTAAAGTCCTAAAATACCCCTTAGAGTCTCCAAATTAACCCTTTTAGTAGTTACATCAGGTTTACTAACTTATCTTAATTAGTTCAAAGTCCTTAGACCTTTAGGTTGATTTGGGTAATTTTAGGTTTAATCATCCTAATTAATATCGGTCATTAATGAAGTTACAAACCTAGGCTACACTTAGCTTTATTGGATTAATTATTTTTCCAAGTTCAGGTGACTCATTAGGTTTTTATTAGACTTAGTAGATAACTTTACTTTGTGATTTCTCATAGTTGTCGACCTAAACTTGAGGGTGACTAGTTCTTTATTACCTAACCAAATTAGTCCCTAATTAATTATCTACTAAATCAATTGATCTAAGTAAATGGCCAACGCTGAACTGATCTATGCTAGGATATGAAACAAGTTGACAACATACATATCAAACATAGATTAACAACTCATGTTTGAACACAATTCAAATTAGTCATGAGATTTAAAAATCAGGAATAAACTAAGGAAAGGAATCAAATAATCATAAGATCCTAATTGATTGATCATTAATCATAATAAGTACCTGAGGAACATAAGGGAGTGGTGCATGAAACCAATTAAGTTCAAGAAAGATAATCATAACTAAAGAGACTGAACAGGGAACAAACATGCAAAGATCATTATTCCGGAATCAAGTAAAATTCAGAAAAGGCCAAGAAATCCTAAACTAAGCAATGAAATCAAAATTAATCTAAATTGACCTAATGTGCCGATTCATAGTAAATGCTAATAAAAAAACACGACTAAGTAAAACCAAAGAAGCGGCTGGAACATTCAAAATCAATGGGGTTATAAACCTAAATTAGTATTTACCTAGGTCCATTAGTTAACTAACCTAAATACTAATACGATTAGGCAGGCAATGAAGCAATTATTCACAGGAAAATGGAAAGGGGCAGTAGCATTTAGGGACAACAGTAAAGAAGAAAAAACCTAAATCTAAACTTAGTTAAACAAACATCTGGTAACTAACATCATTTAGGAGAATAAACAAAAACCTACAAAATCTAAACAATTAATCCAAACAGACGACAGAAATTGGTAGAAGAACTTTAATACTAGCCTAAGCGATTTATTTTAATAGACAAGTGATTAAAGGGGACAAAGGAGAGGGGTACCAGTCAAATATAATCGCTTGGCCGCAAAATTTGGACGTCGACGGACCTTGGCCGGACTCCGACGGGGTTTGGAAATAACCTAAACCCACATGAATCGATAGCTCTCAACAAGATCTATCGACTCATGTAAGTGAGAGTTATTGATAGTCTTCAAGTCGACAGGGACGGGTCTTTAAGGTTTCTACGTTCTTAGATCTGAAATTGCTAAGAAACAGATGACTTTTTGGGGAAATTAAGGTTGGGGGGTGATAGGGGGATGAGGAGACGGTTGTGGGGTAAAGATTTGGAGCTGTTTGGTGGAGCTCCACCGCCGGAGGCGATTTCCGGCCGGCGGAGCACGGCGGAGAGACGGTGGAGCTAGGGCGGGAAGTAGAGAGATCAGAGAGAGACAGGAGGGGAGTCATCTCTGAGGGGTGTAATATTTTGAATTGGGGGAAGGGGGGTAATGTTTGGACACTTATATAGTTAAGGGGTCTTTAGTTTAGGACTGTTGGATCAAGATGATCCAACGGCTGGGAGGGTGTACTTATTGAAACGGGGTCGTTTGGGTTGAAGCTGGGGAAGGCCGGTGGATTTTGGGCCTGGGTATATGGATTGTAAAGACCACTTCTTTGGGCCTGGGCAAATTAGCCCAGGTCTTAATTAACCTCCTATATTTAGTTAGTCTTAATTTAATTAAAACCAAACCTACTTAAATCTAAAGAAAAATGTAACAATTAATTCTAAACCTTATTTTCACCTAATCACAGATTAATTAAGAATAAAATAATTAATTTTATATTCCTAATTAAATCCATGATTTATTGGGATAAAAACAAATTATTATTTTTAGTAATTAGTTGTTAAAACTACATTACATCAAATAACCATCATTTGTCTATTATTTAATTCAGTTAATTACAAATAAAAAAATTCATAATTCTTTGATAATAGTGATCCAATTTTAATAACTTTAAAAGATGAATTATAAATATGCAAATGCAAACAATTCATAATTAATCACTAAAATTCAGCAAAATTTTGTAAAATTAATTTATTGAATTTTGTAGGAATATATGGTGGGTGAAAAATCACGTGCTCACAATAATCATTGACAAAAAGTAGTTGGCAGAGTCGGCAGATGTGTAATAGATGTATTAGTGTATACTACATGTAGGAGTGTACATGGACCAGGTTGGTTCGGTTTTTATCAAAATCGAACCAAACCAATTATATCGGTTTGGATTGGTTCAGAGTTGTCGGTTTTGTTGGGGGTTTTCGGGTTTTGTTGCTCAAATATTATTTCAATCTTATTTTGTTAAATTTTTTATAACTAAACATATGTTTAGCAAAAATTTAAAATTGACAAACATATTATCTATTAAAATATTCTTATTGGAGAATTTACTTAGTAACACATGATAGTTATCTTCTTAGTCGTCTCACAATATTTTTGTTTGTTGATCTACACTTTTAAGGTTAATCGGATTTAGTAATTAAACATAAAAATTAATACGATACAAAAATAATAATAATAATCACTTCAAATTCGAAAAAAGATATAAAAATTTAATGGATCTTGACATATGAATATTGAAGAACAAAGAGATTAACGCTTTTCAGTAACACTTGATAATAAAGTGATCATACAACCCATTATTTAAGGTTAATAAATATGGACCACTTCATATAAATATTATATCACGTAAGAGAATCCCAAATATTTCTAGACATTTTAAAACAAAAATTCTGTATAAAATCTTAAAAATATATATAAAAATTATATATGTATATGTCGGTTTGGTTGGATTTTTTTTACTCAATACCAAATCAAATCAAATCAAACCTAGTCGGGTTCTTTAACCGGGTTGGTTTGACTTTTCAGTTTAGTGCTTTGGTTAGGGGATATAAATATTTCGGCCGAGCGATAAAATGTGTAACTTCCCTTCGAGCATATGCCGGATTATTTGGACCATTCTTTTAGAGGTTACTTATATACCCCTAACATTATACAAGTAGTTCAAATACACCCCTCTTCCGTTAGGGCTGTCCAAAGTGAACTCAATCCTACATAGACTGCCATTTTGATGAGGTGTACCGTGGCATGCCTTCTCACCATCCTAACTCATTTTACCCCTCCGTTCCACTTCTTCAAACAATGTGCGTATTTTCTTTATCAGATTTTCCTTACCATTCAAACCAAAAAGCTTTCCTTATACCATTCAAACCATAAAAGCTATCTGCTTGAATTTCCCGTGAAATCCTAACCCGTAATATCCAAGCACCACACCATAATATGGCCATAAGAAAAATATTACTTTATCTTATGAAGAAAAGGGCAACCCGGCAGGTTTTTTTCTGTTCACTTAGAGAACACTGGCGGCATCCTAATTTCTTGATATTTTGGGCAATTAGATATATATGTTGCTGTGATGTATTTGTATTTTGCTCTTTTTGATCATTTCATCTTCTCCCATGTTAGCAAGCTGTATTTTTGGCATCAACTTTGGCATAGAACCTTTTGCCGAGGGTTTTAAGTGCCTATTTATATGAAGGGTTGGTTCTATCTCTCTTTACATATTGCAGTTTCACCGTTGCTTTATTTGTCGGGTAATAAATCTTCCTAATGTTTGATAGTTTTGGCTCGACTCTCTTAATAATTGACTTTCAGTGTAAAAATTTACTGTATCGTTGTGCTTTGCAGTAAGAGCTCGAGGGATTGCACCCTTAAATCATGTGATTCATCTACTGCTTTTGATAAGGGCAAAGTTATAGTTCACCACTTTTTCATCTTTAAAATTGGTGAGTGAAGAAGTTTGGTCTCGAAATTTCTAGATTACTTTGCACATTAAATTTCTAGATTACTTTGCACATTCTTACTTATATGATACTAGTTGTTTGTGTTAGGGCCGACATGCATCAAGTACATATATATAACAACAACAACCCAGTGGAATAGCATGTATGCAGATCTTATCTTTCTATTTAAGAAGATAAAGAGACTATTTCCGGTAGATCTTCAGCTTAGGAAAAATAAAGTAAAGGTGCAATAACAAACAAATTAATGAATAATTTGAAGTGGGACTAGACCCTACAAAGTAAAGACCTCAATCTTTTTGTTCTTTGCATTTAACATGATAGTTGCTGAAAGGAATATTCTGATCCACTCTAAGATAAACTCCCTTCAATAAATTGCAATTCCGATGTCTTATATAGTATATTGTCTCGAATCCCAAAAACATTTGTCCGCAGGTTTTTCTCTTTTTCTCCAACCAGGTTAGTAATGGTGATATCCTTTCGACAAAACCATTCGTTTTCCATCTTCACTTTTTTTTAACACCATAAACTTTGGTAATATGTGAGTAGTTGATGTCATACAACGTCTTTATACGTTCTTTAGCTTTAACATATATATGTAAAATAGTAAACTAGCTTCTTTTTTCATTAAAATACTCAAATTGGACCTCACAGTCCCAAAGCTTAGTCGCATTTGGAACTTTTCTTCCTAATTCATAATAAACTATGATTTTGGGACGATCAACCATCGCACTACGTACAATAGAAGGCAACATGGTATGCACAAATAGAGAAGAAAACGAACTCACAACGTAGGCTAAGATGCTATGTTCTGGAGATGCTTGTAGCCATAGAAAGAAAAGGTGATATCAATAGTAAGTGAGGGAAAGAAGGACCAGGTGTACGAATATAAAGTCCAACAACTAATTACGCCAACGAAGAAATCTAATATTTTCTAGTTTTAATAAACTCTCAAACAACTTTCAAAAACCTTCAAGAGTACAAAATTAATTTAGTTTTAAAATATGGAATTCCGATGTGACTTAGTCATTTTCATGTATCATCAATAGTATAATACATAAGTTCAAACTTTATCCGGTCAAACAAGATCTTATAGAATACATATGATAGAGGAAGCGACACATATTCTTCTCTATTTCTAAAGAGAAATTACATAAATGAAGCTGACATTTCTTTAACATTGATGAGTTGTATTATGTTTTGATGATCTAACAAACTTTTATGTGAAGGACCAGATCGAGAACCTAATGTATAAACAGCATCACATGTCATCTCTGCCTACAGGAATTCTCAACTATACACTGCTGAATGAGGAGGGACCAGCTAAGGGACCTGATCCCTCATCGGACTCACAGATAAAAGTAAAGGTCAACTTGACAGCTGTGAAAAGCTGTGACAGAAAGGTGACTGCTTGCTACTGTTCACACTACAATGTAGCAACAGTGCAGCAGTCACTTCCTAGTGGTTGAGCCTTGTACCTTCAAGATATGTGACATCCTTCTTGGTATGTGCAAAACATTGTAAATATCTTGGAACAAGAAGAACAAGATACTCACTTGAGCAATTACTAAGAATATTCAAGCATTAAGTGCTCTCAAGCATTAAAGACTCAAGTGCCTCAAGAGCAAGAAGACAACTCCACTAAGATCTACACAACGTGTTCATCAAGTATTGTTAGTGTCCTTAGTTGAGTTGTAATCTTGTATTTTGTTTCATTGTATCCTACTAGCTTTTGTAGAAGCAACTAGTTAGGAATCTTTTAACTTTTCATTCCCTAAACTTGTGTGTGACTAAAGTTAGTCATGAGTCAAAGTCTTTATAACTAGTTAGTGACAAAGTGGCTTGTACGAAGTATTACAAGTTAGAGTGTTGAAGTCTTTGTAAGAAAGTCATTGCAAAGTGGCTTGTAATAGTCTAGATTACAAGTTAGTGAAGTTGAAATCCTACAAGTGTATGTCGTGATTTTTGTCCCCTTGAGTGGGATTTTTCCACGTAAAAATCCTGTGTCTCTTTACTTGTCTTTCTAGCATATAATTATGTGGGAACTAGTAGAGGACCTGGTAACTCTACTGTTTGGTGGACTCTTAGAAACTATCATTTGGTATCAGAGCAAGTTCTTTCTAAACGGTTAACACCTAGAAAGGATCTAGCATGGCTGCTCCACTAAATCTCGAAGAAGGACAATCAACATATCGACCTCCTAGGTTCAATGGTCAGTACTATTGATGGTGGAAGACTCGTATGCATGCCTTCATCATGGCAGAAGATTCAGATTTATGGGACATCATTTGTGATGGTCCTCACGTCCCCACGCATTGGAGAAGCTGGTCTGGTGGTATCAAAAACCAGGAAGGACTACAATGACGCTGATCAGAAAGCTGTGGAAAAGAATTTCCGTGCAAAGAAAATTCTTGTGTGTGGTATCGGACCTAACGAATACAACATGATCTCTGCTTGTCAAACAGCCAAAGAGATCTGGGATGCGTTGCAGACGGCTCATGAAGGAACAACACAAGTAAAGCAGTCCAAGATTGACATGCTCACTACTGAGTACGAGCTGTTCAAAATGAAGGAAGATGAGTCTATACAGGACATGTATACCAGGTTCACTTCCATCATTAATGAGATTCACTCTCTAGGAGATGTCATTCCCAGGAACAAGCTCGTACGAAAGATCTTAAGTGTTCTGCCAAGTTTTTGGGAAAGCAAGGTCAATGCCATCACGGAAGCAAAGGATTTGCAGACCTTATCAATGGATGAGCTGATAGGAAACCTGAGAACCTATGAGATGAAAAGGAAAAAGGAAAATTAAAGAAGGGAGCCTAAGAAGGAGAAGAACCCGGTCCTTCAGGTTGAAAAACATGAGTCAAGTGAAGAAGACCACGACATGGCCCATCTCACAAGGAGATTTCAGAAAATGGTTCGAAGGAATGGTGGGATACCAAGAAGAGGCAGCTCAAGCAAGTCCAGGAACCATGATCTATGTCATAAATGTTGCAAACATGGACACTTCATAAAGGACTGCCCGCTTTTGAAAATGGACAACTACAAATACAACACTGACAAAGCTGCAAAGAGGAACCTGGTTCCTGATAAGAGATTCAGCAGAAAAAGTGCAGCTGACAATGTTGTAAGACAAGCTCTTACTACTTGGAGAGATTTATCCAGTGAATCAGACGATGAACCTGAAGCAGAAAATAGCTCCATGATGGCAGTTGAAAACAAAGCAAAGGAGTACGACTCACTGTTTGCTCTTATGGCTCAATCTGATGAAGAAGAAGAAGATGACACAGAAGAGGTAGACTTCAGGGATGTTCAGAGAAACCTGAAATCCTATTCTCCTAAAACTTTGTTGTCTTTATCTAATGTTCTTATTGATGCATACTATGCCTTAGTCAAAGATAAAGACCTTTTGACCACTGAACTAGGAGAAGTAGAACAAACTAGAGATGACTTACTGGTAGTAGTTGTGAAGCTAAAGGACACCATAGGCAACCTTGAAAAGGAAAAGAGAGAAGACATGACTGTCGGGATGGATGATTTAAAAGGAAAAGCTGAAAGTTTAGATCTTGATAACACTAGGCTAAATGAGAGAATCAATATTGTAGAGCAAGAAAGAAACAATCTTTATGATAAAATCACATGCCTAGAGGAAACCATCCAGGAACTTAAACTAGAACCTGGTCCATCAAGTGTTGAAAAAGGAAAAGAAATAGCTAGTGAAAAACATGTTAGGCTTGAGAAGGAGTTGACTGAAGCAAAAACCAATATGTGTAGTGAGTTAGAGAAAAACAAAGAGCTGCAGGTTGAACTGAGTAGAGTAAAATCTGATCTTAAGAAGTCTTTGAATTTGACATGGTCGTCAAATGTTATCTCCACCATGTATTTTAACAATAGTGGAAACAGGCAAGGAATTGGATTTTTAAAGGAGAAAACTCCATATAATCCACACAGCAAATACATCACAGTCCCTGACAATTGGCTATGTACCCATTGTGGGAACAATGGACACTATAAGGAAAGTTGTCCAGCCAGGGATCAATCAGTCTAGAAAAATAAAATGCTTGCAGGCAGGAGAAAACCTGAGCAGGGACCAGGTCCCAGCAAGAAACACGAAATTCTGCCAGCATGGACTAGAAGAGTTCTCATTCACCCATTTCCAAATTACAAGAGACCCAAACTTTTTTGGGTTCCTAAATCTAACCATTAACTTGTGTGTGCAGGGATTAGTGAGGGAAAGTGGACTACCGTGGATTATGGATAGTGGATGCTCAAAGCATATGACTGGAAATACTATGGATTTTCTCTCATTGAAGGCCCTGCAAGGAGGGGATGTGTCCTTTGGAAATGGAAAGAAGGGATACATCCTAGGCGTTGGAAGAGTTGGAAGATCTCTGGAACACTCAATTGAAAATGTATATTATGTGGATGGCTTGAAATATAGTCTCTTGAGTGTTTCATAAATTTGCCGTAAAGGAAACAAAGTGGAATTCTTGTCAAAAACATGCACAGTTACTAGTCTAGTAACTGGAGAAGTGGTGTTGATAGCCAAGAGATACAAAAACATCTACGTTGCTGATTTCAAATCTCTGGAAGCAGGTGAGGTGAACTGCCTAAAGGCAGTTGAAGATGATGCTGAGCTTTGGCACAGAAGACTAGGACATGCCAGTTTCTCTCTTTTGAACAAGCTGGTAAAGAAGGACCTGGTTCGTGGTCTGCCAACTTCAAAATTCAAAGATCACAAAGTATGTGAAGCTTGTGCAAGAGGGAAACATGTGAAATCATCTTTTAAACCAAAGAAAGATGTTAGCACATCCATACCTCTTGAACTCATTCACATGGATTTATGTGGACCAATGAGGATTCCAAGTAGGGGTGGAAAGAAATACATCTTTGTGATTGTAGATGACTACTCTAGATTCACTTGGACATTATTCCTTCGATCAAAAGATGAAATATTTGAAGTGTTTGTGGCCTTTGTCAAGAAAATTCAAGTGAAGATGAGCATGAAGGTGGCATGCATCAGGTCTGATCATGGAATGGAGTTTGACAATGCAAGATTTGATTAATTTTGCAACGAAAATGGAATCACACATAATTTTTCAGCTCCAAGGACTCCTCAGCAAAATGGTGTTGTGGAACGGAAGAATAGGACTCTGGAGGACATGGCTCGAACAATGCTCATAGACAGTGGGATTGCAAAAAGCTTCTGGGCTGAGGCAATAAATACTTCTTGCTACTTGGTGAACAGGTGTATGATCAGGTCCTTCCTGAACAAGACTCCAAATGAACTGCTCAATGGAAGAAAGCCCAAGGTAACTCATCTAAGGGCTTTCGGCTGCAAATGCTATGTTTTGAACAACGGGAAGGATCAGATGGGAAAGTTTGATGCCAAGAGTGATGAAGGAATTTTTCTGGGTTACTCCTCTCAAAGCAAAGCATACAAAGTGTATAACAAAAGGACTCAATGTGTGGAAGAAAGTGTTCATGTACTCTTCAATGAAACTCCTTTCTCAAAAAAAGCCAACAATTGTGATGACCAAGACAACGAACCACTCTTGGTTCCAGGAGAGATTTCTGATGTGTCAAATGGTAAGGCAGATATGATGGGTCAAGCAAAGGAAGTGGTGGAAGGTAACTCAACATCTCCCCCAGAATCTCAAGAGGAACCTGGTACCCCTATCTCCCCTACAGAAGAAGAGGAGAGAGTCTGGGATGCAGTGGAAAGTACTCCTCAGGTTGTAGAGCAGGAGACACAAGGAAGCCTAACCAACATACCAAGTACATCCACCAATCAGCTTCAGGTTCCAAATTGGAAACATAAGAGCTCTTACCCACTTGATAACATAATCACCCCTCTTGATTCCGGAATCTAAACCAGATCAAAAACTAGAAACTCTTTAGCCTTTCCAGCCTTCTTGTCCCAAATTGAACAAGAAATATCAAGGAAGCTCTAAAGGATGCTGATTGGATTATTGTTATGCAAGAGGAGCTTCATCAATTTGAGAGAAACAAAGTGTGGCATCTGGTACCTCGTCCTTCAAACAGAACCGTCATAGGGACCGGGTGGGTGTTCAGGAACAAGCTGGATGAAAATGGGAAACAACCAGGAACAAAGCCAGGTTGGTAGATCAAGGCTATAATCAAGAAGAAGGGATCGATTATGATGAAACTTCTGCTCCAGTTGCTCGTATGGAAGCCATTCGAATTCTCATTGCCTTTGCATCTCATATGGAATTCACCTTGTTTCAAATGGATGTGAAAAGTGCATTCCTAAATGGTTATCTCAAGGAAGAAGTGTATGTCAAACAACCCCCTGGGTTTGAAAACCATGTTTACTCTGAATATGTGTTCAAACTCGACAATGCCCTGTATGGATTGAAGCAAGATCCCAGAGCTTGGTATGAGAGGCTATCAAAGTTCCTACTAGACAATGGGTTCACAAGAGGAAAGATTGACAACACTCTTTTTCTGAAGAAACAAGGAAGGAACCTTCTCATTGTCCAGGTATATGTCGATGACATTATTTTTGGGGCTACGACAGACTCATTGTGTAAGGAGTTTGCTACACTCATGGGAAGTGAGTTTGAGATGAGCATGATGGGGGACCTGAAATTCTTTCTAGGTCTTCAGGTTAAACAATCCATCAAGGGCACTTGCATCAGCCAGCAGAAATACATCAAGGAATTGCTCAAAAGGTTTGACATGGAAGATTCCAAAGTGATTGACACACCCATTGCAGTAGCCACCAAACTTGACATGGATGATGCGGCACTCTTGTGAATCAAACCATGTATAGAGGGATCATTGGATCTCTGTTCTACCTTACAGCTAGCAGACAAGATATAGTCTTCAGTGTGGGACCATGTGCTAGATTTCAATCCAGCCCCAAGGAGTCACATCTGAAAGCTGCTAAGAGGATCCTACGCTACCTAAAGGGCACACAGGACCTGGTCCTTTACTATCCCTCAGGTGATAATTTTAATCTTGTTGGTTATGTTGACGCTGACTATGTAGGTTATCTGGTGGGTAGGAAGAGCACTTCAGGGGTGGCTCATTTTATTGGATCCTGCCTAATTTCATGGGGCACAAGGAAGCAGAACTCAGTGGCATTGTCCACAGCAGAAGCTAAATATGTTGCAGTTGCCTCTTGTTGTGCTCAGCTGCTGTGGATCAAACAACAATTGGAGGATTTTGGTGTTTTCATCGACGGCATTCCACTCCTATGTGACAACACCAGTGCACTCAATATGGTAAAAAATCCTGTTCAACACAAGAGAACAAGGCACATTGATGTGAGGCATCACTTTCTCAGAGACAATGTTGAAAAGGGACACATCAGTATGAGGTTTTGTTGCACTGAAGATCAAATTGCAGACATCTTCACAAAGGCACTTGGAAGAGAACACTTTGAGAAGAACAGACTGGCTCTAGGCATGCTGAGACCTAATTAGGGACCTGGTTCTCCTATGGCTATGAATGTCTTACTCAGGATAAGATGCTAAGGTATTTTCCTAATAAAGTCTAACTCACTTCAATACCGTTGCAGGTAGACACACATGGTGATTACAGAATTTAATGAAGTGGCACTGTAGACCATGCAAAGACTGAGCTGTTTTCTTTTCAAAATAAAACAAGTATGGGACCTGGTTCCTGTACGCCAGGTTAGTAGCCATATGGTTTCTCTTTCTCTCTTTCTCTCGAAAAGTAACTACATTAATTACTACTGCCACTATTCTCTATCTCTTTTTCTCCACCTTTTCAGCGACACATCAATCACGTCTGTCCTTCCATCTTTCAACTCCCCTACACGTTTTCCCACTTCTCAAGAACCGCCAATTGGACCCGTTTCACCTTCTTCTCATCACTCCCCTCTTCTATCAACATCTTTTCTTCTCTATCATATTATACACACATCTCTCTAATCTCAAAAGCAGAAGCTCTTACCTACCTATTCTATTCACTCTCTACTCACACTATTCAAATGGCTTCCTCAGATGAAATATCCCCTTCCACCATCACCGCTGACCTCAACACCACTCCTGTTGAGGACCAGGGCTCCTCACCCTCCAAGAATTCCATTTCTGCCTCTACACCATCTTCACCTCCCCTTGTACCAGAACCATCTCAGGGACCTTCAGTCCCTGAAGCCTCTCTTCTTGTGTCTCCGCCATCTTTGTCCTCGCCAAAAACCCTAACCCCTGAAAAAGCCACTCCACCATTGTCCTCCTCTATACCACCATTTGGACCTCATACCTCTGAAACTTCTCCTGCCTCTGAAGCTTTAGAGGATGACCCAAATCAGTATATCAATTTTGCTTTCCTCAATACTCAGACTTCCATGGAGTCACCCGAAAAGGAAGCGGCTGAGAACATTATAGCCATTTCCTCAGAGAAAGTCCCCTCTGAAAGCACTTCTCTTCTTCCTGAGACACAGGAAGCCACATCATTTATTCCTGAGGACGAAGGAACCATGGTCTTGTTCGAGTCCCCTCGTCATGAGACTCATCCCTCAAAACCTAGTGAGGGATCTGGTTCGTCACTCTCTCAGTCTCAGAATGAGCTAATCTTCTACACTCCCCCTCTCGAATTTATGCCTCCACTCCCTGAATCTGTGCACGATGAGGATGAAGATGACATGGTACTCAGTGCCAGATTCAAACTTTGACATGGGGTCAGTGCTTCAGCTTCTTCTGAGAAACGTCCTTCCACTCTTCTTCAAAAAAGGAGGTTGTGGATAGTGCTCTTGAGAAGAGCAAAAAGTGCAACAAGCCAAAAAGGAGGGGTTTGGTGAAGGATGGTCAGGTTGCGGTTGATAAGGATATTCCAGTGGTGGATGTTGAAGAGGAATCTGTTGAGGAACCTAGTTCCTAAGTAAAAAGAAAGAAAGATGTGTCTCGGAAGAGTGTGAAGCCATCAGTCTTAAAGTGTGAGGAAAAAATCAAGAAGAAAAGTGTTGGGGAGGTAAGTGGACCAAAATCTTTATCTGCCATTTTCAAGGGAAAGTCAGTCAAAGTGTCAGGAAAACATAAGCGAGAAGAAGAAGAAGAAGAACCAGCGGAGGAACCTGGTTCTGTTCAGGCTGCTAAGTGGAAAGAGGATGTTCAGCGGCAAGTTGTGCTGTTAGGGTGTACCATTGACCCTGAGACCCTTGATATTCCAGGCATGAGCCAACTCATGGCTATGCTTGAGTTCCAGAAGTGGTAACATCTCCTGAATGTAAGTGGGGCTAAAGTCTATGAGGATGTTGTGCAGGAGTTCTATGCTACCTTTTTCCTTCCCGTTGATCGTCATGCATGTGTGTTAGTAGGAAATGTGGACATCGTGTTTGATGATGCTCTCTTGGGAGACATTCTGGGTGTTCCGTCAGAAGGTTTGTCTTTAGTAGATCCGGTCAAGGATGCATGCAACAACACTTTTAGAAAAATTATTTTCAAATCTGGGTCTGTTCAGCATGGGGACCGGGTACATAAGAAGGCTATGTTACCCGTTTATCAACTTCTTTTCGAGTTGGTAAACAAAGTTCTTCTCCCCAGGGTTGAAAGACGCTCTGTTGCATCTAAGGCCGACCTTATTCTGATGGAGGCACTTGACAACTTTACGCCAGTCAACCTGCACGCTCTTATGATCAACCACATGAACAAGGTTGTCTCCATCAAAGATGGTAACCATGGTCTTCCCTACGGTTTCTTGCTTACAAGGATCTTTGAACACTTCAAGGTACCTCTCAACAACCCTCGTGTCGGAACACGTAAACAGAGCTTTACCAAGACTACTCTTGAAGAGTGTGAATGCATCGAGAAGGCTGGTGGCAGCAACTCTACAATTTCTCAAATGATTAATGCCCTGAATGCTGCCCAGGACACTATCAAGAGGCTAAAGGCACAAATTTCCATCATGGAGACATCAGGACAATCTGATAAAGGACCCGGTTCTCGTAGTTCATCTGATGTAGAAGTGGTCCGCCTGACCAAAGAGAATGCTGAGTTGAAACAGCAAGTTGAAAATCTGAAGGAAAAGCTTCTTCAGGAACAGTCATCTGCGAATGCTCGCATGGACCTGGTCCTTCGCTCTCTCATAGCCTCCTCCTCTAAGACTTCCTAATCTAGTGCTCCTTAGGATTCTCCTTTCCTTTGTTCTCTTTTATACTGTGGCTGGTAGTTATTAATGTCGTTTCTTTTAGTTGTTTTGGGATTGGATAACATATGATTGCTCCTGTATTGGAAAATACAAATGAAGTCTTCTGCTTTCGAGCGAAGACTTCTGCAATGTTTTTAGTTTTTGCTATCAATAACATCAGTCTTTTTGTGGTCTATATGATGCTTCTCTAACTTTTGTTCTGTCTTCTACCATGTTGTGTGCACACAAGGGACATGAGTTAACTTTACCAGACTTCTTTATCTTTTCTTGCCTAAGTATGACTTTTTATGATGCCAAAAGGGGGAAGTTAAAGGGAAAATTAGGAATTCTGACATGTTTGTGCATTGTTTAAGGGGGAAGCACAGCCTAAGGGGGAAGCATATTGATAGGGGGAACGTGCTAGGAACCTGGTAGCTCATTGTTACACTATCACATACACTTCCCAATTATAAAAGTCTGTTATCATCAAAAAGGGAGAAATTGATGAGTTGTATTCTGTTTTGATGATCTAACAAACTTTTATGTGAAGGACCAGATCGAGGACCTAATGTATAAACAGCATCACATGTCATCTCTGCCTACAGGAATTCTGAACTATACACTGCTGAATGAGGAGGGACCAGCTAAGGGACCTGAACCCTTATCGGACTCACAGATAAAAGTACAGGTCAACTTGACAGCTGTGAAAAGCTGTGACAGAAAGGTGACTGCTTGCTACTGTTCACGCTACAGTGTAGCAACAGTGCAGCAGTCACTTCCTAGTGGTTGAGCCTTGTACCTTCAAGATATGTGACATCCTTCTTGGTATGTGCAAAACATTATAAATATCTTGGAACAAGAAGAACAAGATACTCACTTGAGCAATTACTAAGAATATTCAAGCATTAAGTACTCTCAAGCATTAAAGACTCAAGCGCCTCAAGAGCAAGAAGACAACTCCACTAAGATCTACACAACGTGTTCATCAAGTATTGTTAGTGTCCTTAGTTGAGTTGTAATCTTGTATTTTATTTTCATTGTATCCTACTAGCTTTTGTAGAAGCAACTAGTTAGGAATCTTTTAACTTTTCATTCCCTAAGCTTGTGTGTGACTAAAGCTAGTCCTGAGTCAAAGTCTTTGTAACTAGTTAGTGACAAAGTGGCTTGTAAGAAGTATTACAAGTTAGAGTGTTGAAGTCTTTGTAAGAAAGTCATTGCAAAGTGGCTTGTAATAGTCTAGATTACAAGTTAGTGAAGTTGAAATCCTACAAGTGTAGGTCGTGGTTTTTGTCCCCTTGAGTGGGATTTTTCCACGTAAAAATCCTTTGTCTCTTTACTTGTCTTTCTAGCATATAATTCTGTGGGAACTAGTAGAGGACCTGATAACTCTACTGTTTGGTGGATTCTTAGAAACTATCAAATATGCTCTTCTTCCAAATACATGCAACATATGTACTACAACGCAAACCTAACTTGATTACACACCTACAACATGCACATTTCACATCGAATAACTCAAACATTTTACTCGTATATTCCCAGAGTTGGTGGATGTTTAATATATGTATTAGTGTATAATACATGTATTTTCATTAGGGCTGTATAAGTTTTTGCCGAGCCATCAAATGTGTAACTTCCCCTGAAGCAAATGCAGGATTATTTGAACCATATGGCTTTTATTGAAGTTACTATTTGAATTGTCCCCGTTTGTCCAGTAAATTAAATATCACATTTGAAAATAATTGGATGAACTTTTCTTTTCGGACAAACAATGACAGAATTTGAATAGTGGCCTTGAAAATGGCCATTTATGCTAATTCCCTGCAGGTGCCCTTTTTTTTCTTCCTGTGCTTCAGTCATCATTGTTTTCGTAAATGTTGCCATTCCTGATGACCAATACCTCTATTTAATGTGTAACAGTGTACTGTTTTCAAGAAATGGAACTCAATATCAATCCCACAAGTATAAGGTTGTACATTTGCACAAGGTTTAGCACTTCTATTTTGCATATTCACGCGATGCTATTGGAATATTCTCTAGGGGCAAAGGAAAAAATAAGTTAAAAATTAGCAGAGCAGTCTTTGTCTATTGATAATTATCTCTTTGTTCACTTAGAGAACACTGGCGACATCTTAGTTTCTTGATAGTTTGGGCAATTAGATTCATATGTTGCTGTGATGTATATTTATTTTGCTCTTTTTGATCATTTCATCTTCTCCCATGTTAGCAGGCTGTATTTTTGGTTCAACATGCATTCATTGGCACGTGTATTTGCTTGAATAAGCTATTTTCATGTTATGTGTGTTTACCGGAAAAATGGTAATTACAATGAGGTTCTAAAAATATATAATTTATTTTAATGCTAGTTGTTAAGCAGTAGATGCTAAGTGTGATTGAAACAGATAGAGTAAAAACAGTATGAAATCGAAGATAAGCAAATTGGGATGCCTCAAATCGGATGCCCGATGCTGGCCTCGGGGGTCCTCGAGGTCGAGGCTCGGGGTTAATGTTGGATGATCGATGAAATTATAACAGTTTCGTGGGCCACGGAGTATGCTATTTATGATCAATAATAGGCAGTGAATGAAGAACAATTGATGAAATTCAATAAATGTAAGTAAATGAGCTAATAGAGAGACAATAAAGAATGTCTTAGTAAAGAAGCAATGAATGTTCTTGTTCTTTGTATTGAATATCCTCTCTCCCCACAAGAAGTGATAAGGATTCCTTTTTTGTATAGGAGGGGAAACCCTAACATAGTACATTAGCATTTATTACAAGAAGGGACAGTTGGTACAACTTTTTATTGATCTAGTATAGACTCGTACTATTTTGCAGGCGCTTGTCAGCCCTAGTCATGTATCCTTGGGAATTCCCGTGCTTTCCTTCGTCGGGTCTCGCCCTTCTCCTCGCTCTGATGTATGCCGGCCTCTTGAAATTGTAATCCGATAAACTCCTCTCGAAATTGTTCCTCGGATCTATCCTCGATGTCATAAGAGACTTCGAAATCGATCGCACCCGATTTTAGCCGTATACAATGTGATTTTGTTCGCCTCAGGTATTGTGTTCCCTGTTGCTGTTATTTGGTATTACTTATCCTTTATCACTCCTTTTTTTTTCTCTTCCTTCTTTCCTTGCTTTCATCCTCTTCTTCCTGCCTTCTTGAGCCGGGCGTCTATTGGAAACAGTCAGAGGCGGGTTTATGTGGAGGGGGGTGGGGTACATGCACCCATGCTCCCCTCCCTAGCCTATGTATACACAGTACCAATTTTAAACTTCGTCTATATAAATATGTTTGTGACCACCCATGCTCAATGGACTATCTTGGTGCATTGGTAAAGTGGTGCCCCTGTGTGATTGTGTCGTCCCTTAGGTCAAGGGTTTAATCCCCCTCAATTACACATTTATTATATTAATTTTTTAAGTTTCTATTGGCTAAAAATATGGCCCACGTCTTTTACTCTCTTAGGGGGACTTTGGGTGTATAGTGTATACCCTCAAATCCCTAAAAATTAAAATACATTGTCTCTGAATATTGGATTTTTCAAGAAGACAAAGAAAGCAACAATTTCTTCTCCATGTTCCTTTAAAATTCTTAGGTATGTAACTACTCCTTCTCCTTGCTTTGTATTTTAATTCACTCGCTGCAGCTTTCTTCCCTGTTCTCTCTTTTCCCTTTCTGCTCAGTGCTCAATGTTTGAATCTCTTGCCGGAAATTTTTCTTGTTGATGCCTTGATGGTGATTTCTGATTGTTTATTTCTGAAATGAGAAGTTGTTGCTATTTCTAGTGAGAAATTATGAGAGCTAGGGCTTTAAGTTCTTGAATTTTGATAGTTTATGGAATTTGTGCACATATTGTGTTTGGGAAAATGCTTGGCTGAGTCAAAGATTGAAATCCATAGGAAAAAATTATATTGTGATACTTTCTTTGAGAAGCTAATGTCATCTCCATATGCATTGTGTAATTTGATAGAGGAGAAAATAAAATTCTAATAGCCAATTAAATGAGCAAGTGACCATCTACCCCCAAAATATATCATCTAAATAGAAAAATTAAAGTTCCTTTCCTTTAGGTGGGGAAAGAGTTCACGCCCAGTGAACCTCTTTTAGGATAAGTACAATTATAGTTAAAACAAATTTGTTTTCAAACCAAGTAATATAGTTATTGAAGAACTTGCTCCAATTCAAACACAATTAAAGTGTATAAATTCAAATATGCATGTACAGAACTACATATGCCTAATTTTTGTGCCATAATTTCTTCATTTGTTGACTGACATGCTTTAATATGATTGATTTGAATTTAACAATTTATTTGAATTAAGATAGATTAAATAGAAGTGTGATATTTAATTTTGTAGGAACGATCCATAAGATTAAAATGGATAAATTTCTCACCAAGCCGAAAAATGGTGAACCAAGTTCTAATGCTAGATGGCCATCCAGGAGTTCACAAATTGCTCCGGAAGTTCAAAGGGAGACAAATCCTTCTCTACTTTCAAGTGTGGATAAAGTTCTTGATTCGAAATCTTTTGAACCAGATCCCAAAGAAAGAATGCCAATTTAGGATTATGGTCCTAATATTCGAGATGAAGTGAGGAGATATTATATAAACAAAGGGCCTTGCCAACCAATTGGTCATGCCTTTCCTAAAACTAAGATTGGAAGTAAAATGCGTCAATTTAGTCCCACTTGATTTAAGGGACCATATTCTCAATGGTTGGAGTATAGTATAAAAAGGGATGCGGCATTTTGTTTGTGTTGTTATTTGTTCAAGAATGAACTTGAAAGCCGTGGAAATGCAGGGGATGCATTTACAAAAGATGGTTTTAGAGGTTGGAACAAGGATGTGGAAAGATTCAAAGCACATGTTGGTAAAGTAAATGGTATCCGTCACAAATGCTTCAATAGGATGTTAGATTTCAAAAATCAACGTCAATCGATTCAATCTTCTTTTGATAAGCAAAGTGAAAAAGCAAAAAGTGATTACCGGATGCGCTTAAATGCCTCAATTGATGTGGCAAGATTTCTTTTAATTTCGGGATTTCCATTTCGTGGACATGATGAAAGTGAAGAATCTGAATATAAAGGTGGCTTTCTTGAACTTTTAGAATGGCACGGAGATAGACATCCGGATGTAGGAAGAGTAATATTACGTCATGCTCCACAAAATGATATGATGATTTTTCCAACAATTCAAAAGGAGATTGTGGAGGCTTGTGCTAAAGAAACAACTAAAGCTATCAATTGAAGATTTGGATGGTGATTATTTTTCAAGTGAATTTGGTGATAACAAGCTTCGAGAACTCGATTTTCAACTTGATAGTTTCATTGTCTATGCTCAAAAGTGTGATAGCAGATTTCTTAACCTGAAGGGGATTAAGGATTTTGCTAGAGTGATGATAGAGACAAAATTGGATCTTACTTAGCCACTTATTTCTTTGCTTGTGAAGTTGACTTTGCTTATACCTGTTGCTACCGCAAGCGTGGAAAGAGCATTCTCATCAATGAAGTACATCAAAAATGATTTACGAAATAGGATGGATGATGATTTTCTAAATGATTGTTTAGTTTGCTATATAGAACGTAAGATATTTAAAATTGTAAGTAATAATGCTATTATTGACCGTTTTCAAAGTATGAAAACTCATCGAGGACAATTGTAAAGTGAATGATGTTTTTTATGAATATAATATTAATATAATTGAAGTAAATTTCGGTTCCCCCATTCCATTTTGGACTCTAACATTTCTTTCAGTGCCTTAGCCAGGTTCCTTCAGTGCCTTAGCCAGGTTAATCTTTAACATTTCATTTTGCTTATTGTAGTGAAATTATCAAATCTCAATAGCTTTTGCTTTTCTACATTTTTCCCCGCTCTTAATTAATGGGTATGTTGCTTTTCTTATTAATATAATTTGCTCGTCAACTTGTTATCACCACAAAATTTATATAATCGAACCAAACATTTGGCTTAAAGATAATGGTGCACCCATATTATTAAAATTTTAGATACGCCTCTGGAAACAGTCTCTTTACCTGCATTAGATAGGGTAAGGTATGTGTACAGGCTATTCTCCCCAGACTACACCTGTTGGGATCAAACTGAATTTGTCGTTGTTGTTACCTATGATGTTACATCTGAATCTAAGAGCCATTCATCAACCTTCTCACTATGATTGGACGGTGCAGTGTATTACCTCTCTACTAGCTCATCCAGCTGGTTTGTGCCTGACACATCCCAACTGCATTTCATGGTTCCAATTTTGCGTTTCAAACTCAGTGATTTCGTCCTTAAGTTTATTTCTGACTGAACCATATTGTTAGTCTATCATTCAATCTTTTTGAGTGTCCCACTATACAAAGACACGTAAAAGTTACTTTTCTTTTTTTTTTTGTTATATTTGTTCCGACAATATCTTCTGTGGAGCCCTTATATAAGCAATACTTGTGCCTTTTAATGAACCTTACAGCTAGAAGATAAAACACTTGGTATTCTTTCCTATTAGTTGCGGAGGTCTTTTTATGTGTTCTCATAAATGACATTAGAATCTTATCCCTTTTAGGGTGATATTTTCTTAGAAAATAATTAGTAATCTTATTCATTTTTCAGTGTTTGATATCCAAATTGAGAAAAATATTATGGGAGTGGGGTGCAGTAAAAAAAACATAAATTTAAAATTTACAAAGAAAAGTAAAAAAAAAAAAAATTGTGCGGGGTAGGGACAAGGGGGTGACGGGAGTGGGGGCAGAAAAAAATAGAAATTTAAAAATTACAAAATTAAGTATAAAAAAAAAATTGCAGGGGTGGGATGACAGTGGAGGTGGGGGGTTTGCGTCAGGGTAAACTGTCTACATTATACCTCTTGGGGTGTAACCTTTCCCAGATCCTACGAGAACACGGAATACTTTATGCAGCGAGCTACCCTTGTTATACTTCTTGATGTGATGATGTGCGCTCTGCATTTTCATTTATCTTTCTGAAGAGATTGAAGAGCTCATGATTATAAATCTTTTCGTAGTTAATAGTGATTCGGTTTTCTGGTAAGCTGCAGATTTTTAATATGAAATAAATTCTTGTATTTAGCAAAAGAAAAGTATCAATCAAACTAAAATGTAAAGGCAAAAAATTAGATTATTATAATAATAAAAAACTAGACGAAAAATACAAACGGCTAATATGTACACATATATATATGTCTAATAATAAATTTAAATTGTTATTTCTATAGCCGGTTTAGTTTGATTTTTTCAATTATTTTTTAATTAAAACCAAAACTAAATTAAATTTGATCGATTTTCAAAATTTCAAACCAAAACCAAACCAAACCTAAAAAGTATTGATTTTTTTATAAACCACCCTATGTACAGGTACAAACTATTGTTTAATATGGCCTTCTCTTCTTCTAGACCTACATTGGACCTCTCCCACCCCATAAAAGAACTGGAAAAAATAAGTATCAGATTTTCTGAGTTTAATCTACAAAATAGCGACAGTTGCAGATTAGTATCATAATTGAAATGAAGATCTGTATAATTCTATAGTGCATGACTTGCTAACGCCACATAAACCAAACTCAACTAAAACGCACGTTTGAGGGCGTTTTTAACGCAAATTTGTTGTCACAACCTCAAATCTTAACAGGCCGTGATGCGTTTATCGTGGAACTAGGCTAACCAACCATCACATTACTACGCATTTGTTCGATTATAATAAGTCACAATTCAATAATAACAGCAACATAGCATAAAATAATTCATTTTAAGTCTTAGCGCCCTAATAATAGTCTAAATAGCTCTAACAAAATCTCCCAAGACTGAAGTCAACATGGTCATAAGCATCTACGAAGTAAAATAAACTCTACTAATGTCTCAATATAGTCTAGGAATGAAATGCTAAAACTAAATAAGGAAGAGAAATGGAGAAGCTGTGGATAGGGGCGTTCATAAAAACCCAAAAAAACGAACCAAACCGAAAACCAAACCAAACCGACCAAAAAAAACCGATACTTTTTGGTTTGGTTTGGTTTTGGTTTTGAATTTTAAAAAACTGATCAAATTTGGTTTGGTTTTGGTTAAAAAAATAACCGAACCAAACCGACTATAGGAGTAGCTATTTCAAATTTATTATTACACCTATATATATGTATATTTTTATAAAAAGTTTAAATTTTTTTATGGTGAATGTTAACCGTTTGCACTTTTAGTACAGTTCTTTACCTTTATATTCTAGTTTGATTGGTAGTTTTATTTTGTTAAGTGTAAGAATCCATTTCATGTTAAAAAAATTATTTTTAATTGAGTCCTTAAATTATTCATCACTATTGATTCAATTATCATCAATATATTTTAGTAAATAATAGATTTCTCAAAGGGCAATTGATTTGATTGTGTCATGTTGAAAATGTGATCGCCAGAATATGTGTTTGGTAGTGTATCTCTTATATTTAAGAAAAAATTGACAAATAACCGAAAAAACCGACAAAAACCGAATCGAGAAAACCCGGCTTAATTGGTTTGGTTTGGTTCTAATATTTGAAAAACCGACTTACTTGGTTTGGTTTCTTTTTAGGGAAAGACCGATCCAAACCGAACCATGAACACCCCTAGCTGTGGACGCTGGACAGCTACCTCGAATCCCGTGAACTGCTACTACGACAAAGGCAGCTACTGCTCTGGATCTGTGCACGGGGGCATAAGGAGTCTTTATGAGTACGCCAACTCAATAGTAATGAAAATAAATCAAAGTCTGAGAATTATAAAACACACAGTGCAGATACACCAATTCACGAAAGCAGTAAAACACCAAGTCACCAGGTAGTATTCATCAAATACATAAGTTCAAAATCAGTTTCCAGAAATCCTTTGAAACAAGTATAATATCAGTATACCTCAGTAAAAATCAGTTTGAAAAACGAAGTAAATCATAGTTCGAAAACTCAGTAAAATCATCATAAATATGCCCTTCGGGCCAAAAATCATTTCTCGTAACCATTACCCATCAGACATCCTCACCATCACTCAATATTAGCCCATCAGGCATCCTCACCATCACTCAGTATCAGCCCATCAGGCATCCTCGCAATCACTCAGCATAAGCCTCGCGGGCATCACTCATTAGATACTTGCGCTAACTGGGGGTGTGTACAGACTCCGGAGGGGCTCCTACAGCCCAAGCGCTATAACAAGCCACATCATGGCATAAATCACTCACAATATAGGCCCGCAGCCTCACTCATATCATAACATCCTCACAATATAGGACCGCAGCCTCACTCAGTCAGACACTCTCAACTTGCCCTTCAGGCCATAAATATATCGGGTTCTCGACCCAAAAACAGTGTTTCATTTTCAATAAATAGTATAAAAATACTCTGAGTGTCAAAATATTTATCAAGAAAAGCCTGAGTGAAAATCATAACATATCAAGTGAGGAAAAATAGTAAAAACAGCCCCCAAGGGGTAAACAGATAGGCACTAGGCCCCAAACATGGCTTACGGCCCAAATCATATCAAAATATATCTACACCATTGCATAGGCTTAAAAATCGGTTTCGCAACTCAATAGTTTCCTAAATAGGGAATATATCTCCAAAGTTCCAATCTTTGCATTCCAAAACCCGTGAAAGGGAGCAGAGTCCGGGGTTTCATACCCTCAGAACAGGATTTAAAGACATTACTTACCTCAAACTAGCCCGAAAACTATTCCGCAATACGCTTGCCTCTCGAATCAACTTACGGATGCTCCAAATCTATAAAGATCAGACCTTTATCATCAAATTATGCTTAAGGAACGAATTCCAATTGAAAATATTGATTTTAAGCACAAAACTCGAAACCGGTCAAAACCCGACCCCCGGGCCCGCGTCTCAGAACTCAAAATTTTTTATACAAAATTGTTCTTCATCATCTCACGAGTCCGTACATATAAAGAACGCTAAAATCGGAGTTCGTTTGACCCCTCAATCGACCCCTAAAGGTCTCATAATCTCAAGCCCTAAACTCACCTTTTTCTACTGATTTTCATGAATTAAACACGGAGATTATGCTCCTTAATCACTTATAATCGAGTTTTAATGACCAAAATACTTACCTCTACGAAGAACACTGATTTTCCTCTTCAAAAATCGCCTCAAAAGCTCTCTTTCCGCAAAAAAATGGTGTTAAAATATGTTAGGGTCGCAGAAGGGTTAAATTAATACTGCCCAGTTGTTACTCAGTGCGAACGTGGTCAACACCCTGCGAACACATAGCTTAAATTTTCCTAGGACCACATTTGACCTTCGCGCTTGCGGTAAACACCCCGCAACCGCACAGCATTCCCCAGTTTCCCTTTGCGATCGCACCCCCCAGGCCGTGAACGCACTGACCAATGGCCTGGGGTCCCTCAGGAAATCCCCAACCCTATGCGAACGCATCTCCATGCTCGCGTTCGCAGTAGTTTGGCCACTCACACTCCGCGTTCGCACCTCTCACTCTGTGAATGCATTGAACAAATTCCTAGCTCCCCAATTTTCCCTATGCGAACGCATGGTCCCTTCCGCGAACACATAGGGTTAAATACATGTGCAAAAACACCAGCAAAACAGCATTCTCTTTAAGTCCAAATGAGTCTGTTAATCACCCGAAATTAATCTCGAGCCCCGAGGGATCCCAACAAACTATACCAACACATCACATATGATCATCCAAACTTAGTTGCACTCTCAAAATACTAAAAATAACATCTAAACACCAAAATCATGTCGGATTCAAGCCTAAGAACTTTGATATTTCTAAAATTCACCAACGATGCCGAAACTATCCAAAACAACTCCGATTGACCTGAAATTTTGCAGACATATCCAAAATGACATTACGAACCTGTTCCAAGTGCTGGAATTCCATTCCGACCCCTATAGCCTATTTTTCACTGCCGACCGGAAATCGCCAAAAACTAACTTTCGCCAATTCAAGCCACTGGGCATCACAAAATTATTCTGAACACACTCCTAAGTCCCAAATCATCTAACGAAGCTATACGAGCCATAAAATCCGCATTCCGAGGTCGTTTACCAATAAGACAGATCACAGTTGACTTTTCCCAATTTAAGGTTATTTTTAAAGACTAAGTGGCTAAACTCTCACTACAACCATTTTGATTTCAAGCCTACCAACTCTAACACATCAATAACAGTATAACCAATCTATGACAAGTCAATGGCAACAATTATAATGCAGGTTTTACGTAACGACAGACCGGGTCGTTACATTTGTGATATAGAGATATCTAAGATTTGAGCACATTTGCATCGAGAAAAACTTATCTACACCGGTGTTTTCATTAAATCGGAGAATGTATTTACACGTGTCTTGTTTATGTTTTATTTATTTATTATTATGATCAACGGATTGTTAGTACTCTGTATTCAATGCCAGAAAACCAGAAGTTTCTTCTGTGTTCTTAAAGAATTTAATCCACTCACAGTTGCCCAAAGTTTCGGATTAATTTATCCCAGGATAGAAAACAATAATTATTTTGTGATGGCGATACTTCAAATCACAGAAATTCGGCGAACTCAAATGGCGTAGCAAATCACACAAAATACTTAAGTTTTGCTTTGAAAATCAATGTAGAATGTAGAAGAGAGATTGGAGAGTTTTTCAGATTCGGTAATGAAAATTGAGGTTGAGCCTCTCTATTTATAGCCAATAAAGTTGAGTCCCAACTGATGCAAAGGCGCATGTTCGTTTGATAAGGTGTCTATTCAACAAAAAAATTGAATTTCCATTAAACGGAATATTTGGTCGCTAATTTGACCATGCCGCAAATTAATATTTTTCTGTGCAAAAATTATTAGAGAAGAAATATTAAATGTCAGAAAAAGAAAATAAATTATTTTGAAGCAGAGCGACGGCGACGGCGAAGGCGCAAGGGTTGCTCTCTTCTCAACTCTTTAAGTGCTAGAAGAAGTGCTTCCATATATAAGCACGAGAATTTTTCTTCTTCCTATCCAATGAGGGACAAAGTTCATTTGTAAAAGGAATTAATTAAAATTTCATTTTCCTCGTTTCTTGTCTCACTATTTTCCATTCACACCTCTTTTGTTTTAGTTAATAAAATCCAACACTGATATGCACTATTTCTTTATCTCCTATGAATTATATGTTTGTAACAATACGAATAAAAAAAATTCAATTCAAGAGAGCTAGTTATTTTATGAGACGACGTACGTATATCCCTCTAATAGTACTCACTGATAATTCCCCTCTTAGAAAAAGTCATTTACGGATAAAAGAGGACAATAAGTATTCTATAATGAAGGACTAAAATCCAAAAAAAGCATAATGGAAAAATATGATACATACGATGTAAACTAATGAAAGAATACCAACGTAATTGAGTTGACTCTTTTATTCTTAATTTTTTTTTACATCCGTCCGAAATTAAGGTGGTATGTGGGCCGGTCCGGGCTTAAGTAGGCCTGGCCGGGCCGGGCCCAATTTAAACGGGCTTTGCGGTTCCAATTTTGGTGGCCCTTTCGTAGGAATCATCCCGGGACCGGCCCACGAACTAATGTTCCCGGGCTTAGTGGGCGGTCCCTGGCCTAAGTTGTCCCAACGAATATTTTTTTTAATTTTTTTATAGAAGTTAGAGAAAAATAAATGATAATAAAAATATCTAAGGCAATTTCTTGTAAATTATATTATAGAATTGTGAGCCAAATTTTTTAATTTAAATTTAAAGACAAAAATATTGTAAAGAGATATTCAAAGCAATGCGTTATAATATTATTAGGGGTCGTTTGGTAGGATGCATTAGGTAAAATAATGCATGCATTAGCTTTGTGTATTAGTAATACTTTGTTTGGTACACTTTTTGAACCTATGCATTAGTCATGCAAGCATTAGTTATACACTATATTTGGTATTATCCTATACATAACTAATGCATAAGAAACCATGGTATTAGCAATGCAATGGGATTTAATGCATGCATTAACTTAGTTAAAGACAAAAATATCCTTCAATACTTGATTAAAATGTTCTTTATATAATGCAAGTTTGAAATAATCCAAGAAAGTGATAAATAAAATTATATCCCTAGTAAATAAATAAATAATTAGCATCTTTTTTTTTATAAACAAATATTAAGTTCTATATTACAATATAGGTAGACAAATAAAATAATTGTTTTAAATATTCTTCATATACAAATATTCTTCAACATATGTTTCTTTTAAAAAGATAAAGTGATGGACTGTTACGAGGGTATTTTTGTAAACAAACAATTCTTTTAGAAGTAGTGCAATGCTTTAATACGTCAAACCAAACAATGGATTAGAAATATGTCAGCATAATTATACCAGCATAACTAATGCAAGCATAACTAATACCAGCATTACTAATACATCATATTCAACATTATTCTTATACACTCTACCAAACGACCCCTTATAGCATTAAAAAAATATGGCAATATCTTTCTTAGTCTTCCTCCCTCCCTATGAAATGAGCACAACAAGGTGCTAATACTAGCATTGTGAAGAAAAAGAAACTAATCAAGATGTACCAAAATACAAGTTACATAATACATACTAATTTTTCTTCATACAAGTTACATCGTATCTCTTACAAACTTCAAAAATCGGTCCGGAGGAATTTTCGTTGGTGGTGGCGCAAAAGAAGCTTGGTCATACCGCTTCCGGGCGAAGCAGAATCCTCCGCAAGTTCAGCTAGCATTTCTTCGTAAGCTTCGTCAACCTCTGGTTGTGATTCAGCAAGTCCGAAATTTTTTCTTTCCAAACGGATCCAATCTCTGAAAAGTACTGATTTTTTCAAGCTCTCCCTCATAGACGCTATATAATCACCGAGTTGAAGTCTTGCTTGACTGAAAGCGCTATCTGATGCCACTTTTGAAGCTTGAATAGTCAAAATGTCTCAGGCCATCCTTGAAAGAATCAGAAAGTGCTTTTCTTTATTCTACCACTATTCCAAATTATTAAAGGAGCCGTTAGGATTCACTTTCTCAATTCCCTATGACAAATAAACTTCAAGCTCATTTAGTTGTAAAAAATCACTAGTAGTAGAACCTTGAGAACCCCTGAACCCCACCCTAGCACTAAGTGCTCTTACTCCCGCAGTTCTTTTAGATGATTGAGAATCTGAAGAAGAAAGAGTTGGAACACTTGGTTTAGCCTGATCTAATGCAACTTGATAAGCATTATAAATAGTTTGAGTATTTATTGTAATTGAGGCTATTGCTTCTAGAAGTTTAGACAACTCCTCTTCTTCAAGTGCTAAACCATTATAAGCAGTTTCATATAAAAATTGAAGACCTCCTAATTTCATAGTAGGATTTAACGAGGCAACAATACCATAAATAGGGGGAATATGGAAAAAAAAATTAAAATTATTTTCTCATAGAATCAATAGCAAGTTCATAAATTTCCCCACCATCTGAAAAATGAGCAAACAAATTTGCAAGTTCTGCAATATAAACTAAACAGTTAGAAATAGTAGGATAATATTTCCCAGAAAATTCATTTGTAGCAATATGAAATTTTTCTAAAAAATCTACAAGCATTTTAACATTAGCTCAATCCGCATTTGTAAGGTGCTCATCGTCATCACTTAGATGAGCATTAAACATTGAGTTTATGAGGTTTCTATATTCATATGCAACAACTAAACTTTCATACATGTAATTCCATCTAGTTGGACAAGGTTTAGGAACCTTTCTTTCTCTTAGGCCAAATTTATCGCATCTTTTATAATATTTTCGAAGTCTACTTCTACGGTTCGAATAAAAAATCCAGTTAAGAGTCATTTTAACCTTTTCAATTTCAACATTTAAAATTCTCGTACCATCACCCACGATTAAATGGTAAATATAACAAATACATCTAAATTGAAAAATGTTAGTAAATGCAGGACTTAGTGTAGTGGTAAGCAAGACTACATCATTTGTGTTACTAGTAGCATTATCCATTGAAATTGACATGATTTTATCACTAATGTAAAAATATCTTCAAATATCTGTAACTGTGCTAGCAATAAACTGCCTTGTGTGACGTGAATTAATTATTCTATAAGCAATAATGCGCTTTTGCATTATCCAATCCTCATCAATCCAATGACTGGTAACAATAAGGTAATCACAGTCATTACCACTTCTACCGATATCAGCTGTAATAGCAACACGATAATTTATATGAGTAAATAGCGCAAATATTGTTCATATTCATGTTTATATTTATAAATATCGCTCTTTACAATTGTGCGAGGAAAACCTTTATAAGTAGGATTAAAAACTTTTCTAATATAATGCACAAAGTTAAGGTTAAAAAGAAAATTATAGAGTAAGCACATAACAACAACCATTTTTGCCAATTCTTTCCGATCTTTCTTTGGATCATAATATAAAATACCACCGGTAACAATGTTAATTCCCGGTTGAAATTGATTTGACCCGGTACTAGGGTTAGCCTAACTAGGAGTAGGTATACTTGTTCCCTCTTTGATGTTGACTGCCCTGTTTCTTCTTCATCTTCACCTGTTTTTTCTTTCAATCCTTCATCTCCTGTTCTGCATTCTGATCCCGTTTCTTCTCCACTTCCAAATTCATCTTCTATTGATCACTCAGTTCCCCTTCCTTCTCCTTCTCAACCTGTTTTGAGAAGATCCTCTAGACCACATAACCCTCTTAGTTATCTTAATAGCTATGTTTGTCAATCCTTGTCCTCCAACTCTATCCCAAATTCTTCTGATGGTCAGTTGCATATCCCAGAGCCTAATTCTTATTCACAGGCATCCACAATTCCTGAATGGCAAGATGCCATGACAAAGGAGTTTGAGGCCTTGGAAGCCAATGGCACTTGGGAAATTGTTGAGTTTCCACATGGAAAGAAGCCTATTGGATGTAATTGGGTCTACAAAGTCAAATATAAGGTTGATGGTAGTATAGAAAGGTACAAAGCTAGGTTGGTGGTCAGGGGTGATACTCAGGTAGAAGGGGTTGACTTTCATGAGACATTTTTTCCTGTTGTGAAAATGTCCACTATTAAGACTTTAATTGTTGTGGAAATCAAGCAACATTGGTCCCTGTTCCAGCTTGATGTCAACAATGCTTTCTTGCATGGTGATCTTGATGAAGAGGTTTTCATGAAACTTCCTCCTGGTCTTTCTGTTCCTGGTTCTACTTCTTCTGCTCCCCCTTTGGTTTGCAAACTCCAGAAATCAGTTTATGGTTTGAGGCAAGCTTCCAGACAATGGTATGCTAAGCTATCCCAAGCTCTTTCTTCTAGAGGCTATGTGCATTCTCTCAATGATTACTCTATTTTCACTAAGGGTTCTGGAGTCTCTTTGGTTATCCTGGTTTTTTATGTAGATGATATAATCCTTACTGGTAATGACTTCACAGAAATTTCTGCGTTGAAATGTTTTCTACATGATCAATTTAAAATAAGGGATTTGGGTCTCCTCAACTATTTTCTTGGCATTGAAGTACTCTATACTCCTTCTGATGTTCTGTTACATCAAAGGAAATTTGTCCATGATCTCTGGGATGAGTTTCATTCTCTTGAGGTTTCTTCTGTCACTTGCCCTTTTGAGTTGAATGTGAAGTTAAAGGCCAAAGAAGGTGATATTTTATCCAAACCTGAAGAATATAGAAGTCTCATAGGCAAGCTAAATTTCTTGACCCATACCAGACCTGACCTCAGCTTTGCAGTCCAGCATTTGAGTCAGTTCATGCAGCAGCCTTGCCTTCCACATATGAAGACTGCTCTTCACCTTCTTCGATATCTCAAAGGTTCTGCTGCCTCAGGAATTTTTTACAACAATGATTCTGATATGTCCTTACAGGTGTTTTGTGACAGTGATTGGGCCTCTTGCCCTGATAGTAGAAGATCAGTTACTGGCTTCTGTATTTTTTTTGGTGGTAGTTTGGTGGGTTGGAAGTCTAAAAAGCAGTCTGTGGTCTCTCTTTCTTCGGCAGAAGCTGAGTACAGGTCTATGGCCAAGGCAGTAGCTGAGTTAACTTGGTTGTCCAGGTTGTTATATGATTTTGGTGTCTCTATTTCTTCTCCTGTTCCTGTGTTATGCGACATCCAGGCTGCTCTCCATATTGCTAAAAATCCTGTCTTTCATGAGCGGACAAAGCACATAGAATTGGATTGTCATTTTGTACGTGCCAAGCTTGGAGATGGGTTGATTTCTCTTGAGCACACTTCCAGTGCTTCTCAAACTGCTGATATATTCACCAAGACTTTACCTGGTCCTGCTCATCACCTTCATTCTCGCAAGTTGGGGGTTTTGTCACCCTCCAACTTGAGGGGCTGTTAGAATAGACGCTGGCTAAATGAGTAAATTGTATTTTGGGCCTAGTCTTATTTATTACTTTAGCCCAATTGTACAGATACTAGTTTTTCTCTCTTACCGGATCACTATAAATAGTGAGGCCCAGTTTATGTAATAAACAATTTTTGGACATTTTGTAATAGCAGATTTTCTCTCGAAGCTTCCATTCTTCAGAGACATGGTGTATGTGTCCAAATCTTACTCTTCTTCTTCATTTCGTTTTCTTCATGTTTACATCAATTTCTGCCACAAGTTGATCAGTATAAAATCTTATTTATCACGGGGTTTCCTTTTCTCTCCGAGCCAATGGATCGCCTCCTTAATTAACTGTGAAACCTGCTTTTAGCTTTGTATATTTTTTTTATAAAGAAAATTCAGAAATTTTATCTGGAAATTTCGGTAAAAGAAAACCTTGGGAAATTACACATGAATATATAACTCACATGCATACAATGCAATTAAGTGGCCTATATATAACTTTGTAAAGTTGTAGCCAAAAAATAATAGGCTAAGATTCAATATACAACTTCAAATAGATTCTCGAAATTACTATTTAATTTTTTAAAATACTCAAGCTTTTAATTTAATCTTCGAATTAGTAATTGTGACTCAAATATTAATTCAACAAATCAAATCTATTTGGGTGGTGAAAATGAGATTTTTAATATAATCCACCATTGTTGAATAAGCTTAAATAAGTGAGTTTAAATTTTAAATCTGGCTCTATGAAATTTTTAGAGAGGATGTTGTATAGACTTTTTAGAAATAGTATAAGGAGGTTGTATACAAAATTTGAAGTCATTTAATGAAGATTTGGACTGGTCCACCATTGTTGAACAAGCTTAAATAAATAGGTTTAAATTTCGAATCTGGTCTTGTGAGAAATTTGGAGTTGGGTGTTAGTTAGACTTTTTAGAAATAGCATAAGGAGGTTGTATATAAAATTTGAAGTCAATTAATGGAGATGTGGAGTAGTTTTGAACAAGAATTGCAACTGAAAATCGTGAAAAGGGTTCGTCTACAGATGTTTGTGTAGAGGTGTATAAAAGTGTATAATAGTATATAAGAGGTGTTTATACACCTATATACACTATTATACAAAACCTGACTTCGTCTTCTTCCTTGAGTCTCTTCTGAAATTTTAGTAAAATCTAGCTCAAATCTATTGCAAGTCACTTCACATTTAAGTTTTGAACTCCTCTTGATATTTTCAATCAATTGGAGCAACACCCAATCCAAACAACTAACAAACTTTAAATACTTAGACCTAAAAGTTAACTCAAAGATAAAAAAATTAGATAAATTAATAAAATAAATCGTGAAGAGTCTCAAACCACGAGGCTCTAGAACAAAAATACAATTACCTGATGCCCCTGCCGCTATTGAGAAAAGGGGAATCTTTCATCTTCTTTAGCCGATGGCCAATCAGAAACAATCTCCTTACCCTTTCAGGGCAGGGGTAAGACTGCGTACATCCTACTCTCTCCAGACCCCACTTGATGGGATTATACTGGGTAGTTATTGACGTTGTTGCTTCAAGGTCCAAAGGAGAGAATTTAATCGTCATTGTCATAATCTTCTCTTCACATAATTCAGTAATTTGGCACTCCTGTTTTTAGGGAAGAATTCTTTCGTGGCCAGCCTCATTCATCAAAAGTCAATAAAATACCAGCTAAACTTAGAAGAAATCCACCTTTATTTGTAATTAAAACCGGTCATTTAGGGTCAGTAGGATAATATATTAATTGTAAAATGATGAGCTGCTTCTATTCTATGAAAAATAAATACAACTTGCTAGATTCACCAAGTAAGAAATTGCAATATGGGGGAGCACGAAGTATTTGTTTGGAGCATTCAAGTTAATTTCCTCCTATATTTTTTCCACTTTTTTCAATAATTATTTAAGCTCAACCCACCAAAAAATTAAGATAACAGTTAAGAAAATAATAAGGATGACCTGTCGGAAGTAGGTGCAAATTGAGTTTATTTAATTTAATTTCTCACAATTTTATGCCTTGCTTCAAGTCAACTTCTTTTTTTCCACGTTAATTCCTAATTGAGTCATTGGAAAAAATCACATTTGTTGATTCAACGAGTATTAGAGAAAATTACACAAAAAGATAAAAAGTTCCATACGAAACTTATGTCCAACTTCTGACACATTCTCAAGAACTTCAACAGGAATATCATGATTAATGATATGAAAGAAACCCCATTTCTCTGCTGCATCACATATTGATTCTGCATCTTTTGGGTTATCACAATTTGACAGATCAATAATGGGTATCGAACTTGAGAGAGAGAAGCGCGGGTTTGAGCAAAAAAAAACAAAGGAAGAAAGGGGAAAAATGTGTTTTCATATTAATTTTAATAGAGTAGTGATTATTTTTGCTCAACATTAAAATTGTTGGATAAAAAGTAAATACCACTTTAAATAGTGGCTAACCCACGCCATTTTAACCAAGATTTATTCACAAACAAGTCGCCTAAATGCAAGTATAACTCTCCCTCCCTCCCCTCCCCCCCACAAAACACACATCATCCCTCTCTACTTTTGTTTTCTTTCTTTCTATCTTTAGGTTTAATTTATTTTCTTTATTTTACGCGTCGTTTAGGGTAAATATAGAGCAATCAAATGGAATGTATGACCCCCCAAATTTCAAAGTAAACTCTCTTACATGTGGAAGCCGGAATATCTCAATTATCAAATACACAATGGACTTGAGTTGTGCATTGACTTGCTAAATTAAGACAAAGTCAACATTTCGACAACCTATGCATTATCTTTTTCTATATAACATGAATATGCAAACGCATCTCAAGTACATTACTACACGATTAAAATAATTTATTTGGAGAATTAGAAGATTATAATTCTTCACCGGAAGGGAAATGGCACCACCACCAACCACCACTGTTCCGCCGTTCGTCGGCCTCATCGTTAGGGTTCTTACGTTCATTTGTCTGTTGATTTCACTCATCTTGATTGCCACCAACACTAAAACTATCCCTACCACTATTGGTGATGTCAAAATCAAGTTTAGTGACTTCTATGCATACAGGTAATATTCTCACTTTATTTTGGAGTATACAATTTTAAGCAATATATAGTATTAGTATAACCCGGGTCTATTGAAAACAATCTCTCTACCTCCACAAGGTAAGAGTAATGTCCGCATGCACATTATCCTTCCCAAACCCGGCTCGTGATAATATACCGTATATGTTGTTCTATATAGTAGTAGTACAATTAGTTTTCTTATTTTGACATGATATTATGACTAATTTTTATGAGAATATGCAGATACCTGATTTCTACTGTGGTAATTGGAATGGCATATACTCTTCTCCAAGCAGCTTTCTCAATTTTCCTGGTGGCCACAGGAAATCGCCTTGGCGGTGAAGGTTTCTGTCTATTTGACTTCTATGGTGACAAGGTAATTTTATATTTTTAGCCGCTCAAAAAATAATAGCCGATTAGATGTTTATGTTTTGTATATATATATATATATGTGTATTATATACATAAAACACACATATATGCATCTTTTGCCTAGCGAATGCAGTTAGTTTTGGTCATAAGTTAATTTTGTATTTTGCCTATTATTTTCATTATCCCTTTTTTCTTCATAAAAGTAGAAAATACAACAACATACTCAGTATTATCCTACACTGTGGAGTCTGGGGAGGCTACTGCGTACACAGACCTTACCCCTACCTTATGAAGGTAGACATGTTAGTTTCCAATATACTCTCGGCTCAAGAAAGCATAAACACCACATGAATAAAAAGATAGACAATGAGGTACAGCACCAAAAATGATATAATAGTGTAAAAGTTCTTATATGCTGCCGATATATACAAATTAAACTACAAAGAGAGAAAAGAAGAGAACAAACACAATATATAAGTAAAGTATTCATTCACTACTGCCTATATCGTTTCCTTAGAATTTAGAGGCAATGAGTTCAGAACAAGTGCTATATATATATAATTCGAGCCAAAACTAACGGATTCAGAGTTATTGTGTGCAGATTATCTCCTACTTCCTAGCAACTGGAGCAGCAGCAAGTTTTGGGATGACACAAGATTTGAAACAACTTCAAAATGGTGACGACACACTGAATAAATTTCTGGGCATTGCAGATGCTGCGGCCAGCCTTTGTCTTTTGGGATTCATTTTCGCTGCCGTTTCCTCAATTTTCTCATCTTATGCTCTTCCTAAGAGAGCTTGATTTTTTTTTCTTCAAAAAAAATAGTTTAATCCAACGCTTTGAGATATTATTTCAAGATTTTGAAGTTTCAATTTGTATTTAAAATGCATCTAATTTGGGTATTTATAATTTTCCATTGTATCCTTTAGAAATTGTTTTTCTCCCAAAGTTAATAAGAACATTTGCCTCCAAAACCGTTGCTCTTTAATTTTGAGAGTGTGAGAAACTTATGCTGACGTTAATATGGCATTAACTTTAGGTGAATATATATATAAACAAAAAATTTAACGAGCAATATTCTCTTTTAGGTGTCTCAACTGCAGCATAGGTAGAAGTTGGTACAGAAAACCTTCTGCATAAGCTTCTAATTCAAGAAAGTTCTTTTCTAAAAGGAAAATGTGATTACTTTTCCTCCACATATGCATTATAATCATTTAGGGGGAATTAAAAACGAATGGACTTGAGTCGTGCATTCACTTGCAGATTAAGACAAAGTCAACGTTTCTACAACTCATGCGTTATCCTTTTTCTATATAACACTAACTAATATTGCATCACAAGTATATCAATAGAAGAAACCTTTGTGCAATAAGATTTAGGCCTCATTTGTTTGCACTTAATGGAGGTCTGAATCTTAATCGTTCAGATCTCAGACATTAAGTGCGTTTTTTTTAAAGTCTGAATCTTGATCATTCAGATCTTAATAATTAAGTGTGTTTGTTTTTTTTACTTCACAACCACTTAATGGGTCTGAATAGTAGGGCTGTGCACGGATCGGATTGGATCGGATTTAGCACATTTCGGATTCGGATTTNTGAATAGGTCTGTATGATTAAGATCTATAACAGAGACTTAATTTCATTAAGATGCTATCACATATTCATTATTATCTGCCGCCACCGCCTACCATTATAAACTACCACCACCACCACCATACTCAACCACCACCTCCACCACCACCACACCACCACCTTACTCAACCACCACCTCCACCACCACCACACCACCATCATCCTCAATCATAGCCGCCACCATTATCGACCATCACCACCCACTATCCCCGCCACTCCGACCACCATATATCATCCTCACCCACAATAAACACTCATCCACCTCAATTACCACAACTGACCACCCCATCACCACCAACAATCGCAGCTGACATTGCCCATTATTATAATCTACCACCACCCACCCACCACCTTTCTCACTCACAACTACTACCACCACCTACCATTATTAACTATTACCGCCCACCACCACCATTCTCAATCATAATTGGCACCACTACCAATCACTACTAGCTACTAGCATGAACCGCCATCATCAACCAAAATTACCACCAACCACCGCCTCTATCACCCGTTAGCCATCACCACCAACAACTATCATATTTTAAAAAACTATATATTTTATTGATAGAATATTAGATTAGTTAGTATTTCATTTGAATTTTATGTTTATTAATTTTCAAATAAAGATAAATTTTATACATTCAGATGTTAAAAATCAAACAGTCTTAATTATTTCTATTCAGATCTTAATACACATCTTAATATATTCAGATGTGTATTCAGATTCAGACGTCTTAATCTTAAAAAAACAAATGAGGCCTTAGTTATCGATAAATTTTAGTTATTTCTTCTTATAGTCTATTGGTAGATTATTATTCATGGGAATTAGAAATGATATCACCACCAACCAGCACCATCTCGCTGCTCGTCGGCTTTATTGTAAAGATTTTTATGCTTATTTGCCTGCTGATTTTACTTATCTTGATTACCACCGACACTGATACTATTTTTACTATTATTGGGGATGTCAAAATCACGTTTAACACTACATCAAATGTGATATTTAGCTACAAATTTTTTAGCTACGACACAATTTGTTATTAATTGTTAACTTTTCGTGACAAAAATGACCTTTTGTGTCTAAATACACGAGTTACATACTTTTAGTGATGAAATAGAAAATTTTGTCCACTAATGTTTCCCACCAAAAAATGAGTTGGCGCCATTTACTGAGAAAAAAATAGCTACAAAGATAATGCTATTAGTGACGAAACATTTTTTGTCATTGACATTGTATACCATTTGTGACGAAATATCTTTTGTCTTAATAAATGTTTGAATTTAGATACAAAAAAGTTTTGTCACAAAAATAATTGTTAAAATAGCAACAATTGAAAATTTGTAGCTAAATAATGTGTGCTTTAGCTACAAAATATTCTACTTATTTGTGACCATAGTTTTTGTCACTAATAAGGTAGGTAATTTGTGAAGATCATTCTGTTGTCCCTATATAATACTTAATTTAGTCACGATAAGGTTTTGTCTCAAAAAATATAGTGTCTAGCTACAACTAAAAATTCGTCACAAATCACTCATTTTTTGTGATAAATATTAGATTTCATATTTGGATGTACTGATTTAGGGACGATATTCAAATTTTATAACAAACTTTTTCGAATAAGATATCCCACCAAAAAAAATTTTAAACATCATTTACGGAATATTATTTAGCTACAAAAATGAAATTGTTGATCACACATTATTTTATCGCTGACCTTGTGTATAATTTGTGAAGAAAATAAGAATATTTGTTTGTAGTTGTTACAATTACATTCTGAAAAGAAGAAAAAAAGTTTAGTAACCACATATTGGTTTTTATATAATGATAATTAGAATTTATAGTTAAATTGTGCATTTTTTTTTGCCATGAAAAATTTGTACTTATTCGGGGTGATAATTGTTGGTAATATTTATCTAAACATTGGGGGGGGGATGATGTGATGACCCAAAAGGTCATCTTATGTTTTAGACGATTCCGCGCTTTTTAGCCTTAAAATCTCATTTTACCCTCCTCGATTTGCGTGCGCAACCCCGACGTGAATTCTGGATAGCCTTTATGCTGAAAATGATGAAAGTAATAATTTTTACCTTAAAAACTTGATTTTAGTTGACTTCGGTCAATGTTTTGGGTAAACGGACCCGGACCCGTATTTTGAAGGTCTTGGTGGGTCCGTAATGAAATATGGGACATGAGCGTATAACCGAAATCGAATTTCGAGGTCCCTAGCTCGAGATATGATTTTTTGTTAAAAATTGAAAGACTAAAATTTTAATGGTTTTAAGAAATTGGTCAATGTTTGATCTTGTTGGTATCGGGTCCGTATTTTGGTTCCGGAGCCCAGTACAGGTATGTTATGATATTTAGTACTTGTCTGTGAAATTTGGCGAGGAACGGATTTATTTTGACGTGATTCAGACATTCGGTTGTGAAATTAGAGGTTTTGAAGCTTTCTTAAAATTTCATTCAATTTGGTGCTAAATTCGTAGTTTTAGGTGTTATTTTAGTCATCGATCGCACGAGCAAGTTCGTATGATGTTTTTAGACTTGTGTGCATGTTTGGTTTGGATCCCCCAGGGCTAGGGTGAGTTTCGGATAGGCTACGAGGTGTTTCAGACGTAGAAACTCTGATTTTTGGGCTTCAGCTGTCATCTGGTGTTTCCTTCTACACGTTCATGAAGGTACTCTCGCGAACGCGGAGAGTAAAATGGGTCTGGGGGATTTTCTTAATCGTGAAAGCGGTATCTGGGTCGCGAATGCAAAGCAATGGGGGGCCTTACCCTTCGCGAACGCGAGCAGCTTCACGCGAACGCGATACCTTAGGGGCTGGGGAGGGGTTAGTGGTTCTTCTACAGGAACGCGATCACTGGGTCTCGAACACGGAGGCCAGGGTGGGACAGCTTTCGCGAACGCGTAGTGGAACTCGCGAGCGCGTAGGCCTTTGGGCGTATATCCGGAAAGCTTTTATACGTAAAACTGGAAAAAATGCTAATTTTGCCTTTAAAATAGAATTTAAGTTGACTTCGGTCAATATTTGGGTAAACGGACTCGGACCCGTGATTTGACGGTTTCGTAGGGTTCGTAGAAAAATATGGGACTTGGGCGTATGCCCGGAATCGAATTCCGAGGTTCCAAGCCCGAGAAATGAATTTTTGAAAGAAATTGTTTAACTGAAATTATAATAGTTTTAGGAAATTTGGATATATTTGAAATTGATGGTATCGAGCCCGTATTTTGGTTCCGGGCCCGGTACAGATTTAATATAGTATTAGAGTGGTGCCTGTAAAACTTGGTAAGAAACGGAGGTCATATGACGTGATTCGGACCTGTAGTTGTAAAAATTTGAAACTATGAAAATTCTTGAGATTTCCTTTGATTTTGATGCTAAATTCGTTGTTTAAGATGTTACTTTGGCATTTTATCGCACGAGTAAGTCCGTAGGATATTTTTGTGGTTGTGTGCATGTTTGGTTTGGATCCCCGAGGGCTTGGATGAGTTTCGGATAGGCGTCAAAGTGTTTCGGACTTAGTAAAAAAATCTGGTGGAGTGTTGTTTCTGGTGTTTTGTTCTATGCGAACGCGTGGTCACCCACGCGAACGCGAAGGGTAGTTGGGGTTGGGGCTGGGTTTTCACTATGCGAACGCGTAGGTTTAGACGTGAACGCATAGCTTTAGGAGGGTTGGTCAGGGAATTTAGAAAAGGCCTATGTGAACGCGACCCCTCTCACGCAAACGCGAAGGCATGGCGGGGCTAAGCCTCCGCGAACGCATGGCCCTTCCGGCGAACGCATAAGTTCTCAGAAGGTTGTTCTTCGCGAACGCGGCAGTGTTCACGCGAACGAACTGAACACTGTTGCCCAACACTTAAAACAGTAGAAAAATGGGAATTTAGCCATAACTTCATATTTTCAAAACCATGGAAGCTTAGGGGCAATTTTTTGAAGAGGGAATTCACCACCAAGTCATAGGTTTGTGTTCTTAAACTTATTTTCCTCATTTACCATCAACACCCGTTAGATTTTTAGGCCTAAATCTTGTTCTTTAAGGGTAGAAATTATGGATTTTAGGAGAATTAGGGATTTTACAAATTTGGGAATTTAGACCTTGATTTGGGGTCGGATTCCGGAACTAATTACATATTCGGGCTCGTGGGTGAATGAGTGATCGGGTTTTGGTCTGAACCTCGTGTTTTGACCAAGCGGGCCCGGGATCGATGTTTGACTTTTTGGGAAGAATGATAGCGAACCTATAATTAAGCATTGGGGTTGAATTATTTAGCATTTATTGATATTGTTAAGTTAATTATATCTAGATACAATTGAATTGGAGGCGAATTCTAAAGGGAAAGCGGTAATTGAGGCTTGAGTTTGGCCGTGGAATCCGAGGTAAGTGTTTGGCTTAACCTTAGCCTGAGGAAATAGGTATTGTGTCTTATTTGCTACGTGTTAGTGTTATGTTCAACGTATAGCGAGAGTTGAAGTGCCATCGATCTTCCTGTGACAGCTCTCTCTATAAGCTTAGTAGTTTAGCTATAGATTACAATTAAAAGTTAACACCAATCACCAATTCATATCAGGATTATCTTTAGAAGGAAAAGATAATATTTTGTAAAAATCTCATCCTTGAGATCCTTAGGCACTGTTGGAGGAGGTTTAGCAAGCAGTTGTTATCACACTTTTGCTCTACAAGCGCACCACCACCATTGGGTTATCTCTTAATCATCAAGTGCTTTCAGATGAATCTTTTCGGATTGTATCTCTGTTTTCTTGAAATGTTATCTTTACTCTTCCATTTTTCTGCTTTTAATTGCCTAATGCATAAAATAGGGTATAAATGCAAAAGATTGATTATTAATGTTTTAAGTCCTCTTTTATGCTAAATTTGTTGTATTTTGCATTATTAGTTACGGTCATTAAAGTAGTTGCTTCCAATTTAGTCTTAGGAAGTGAAAACAAAATATAACAAGTCCAAGAGCCCCTCACAATTTTTGTTTCACTTTAATGTTTCTGGGTTTGTACTCTGGTTATGTGATTTATATGCAGTAATAATTTACAAACAACTGTAGTTACATTTGCAATGAAGAAGAATTAAAGTCATTGTGTGTAAGATGTTTGGAAGTAGGGACAAGTAAGAAAACTATTATTGGCTCCATTTTGGTGCTCAAGTGAAATGTGTAGGTTAACTGTTGGAACATACGCAACGGAAGCAAGCAAAACAAACAAGGCATCTAATACATGTAAACTAGATAATGCTATAATCACAAGATTAGAAGCACTAACCTCTTGAAATCGTTGCACAAAGCTTCCAAACATCAAGAATCCAGGGCTGCAGTCTTCTGCTATATGACTAATAAAACCTTGGACGTTTTTGCTTTTGGGTGGGCAAAAATAATACAATTCTGAAAGTGAGTAATTAGGTGAAATTCGTCCTCCTTAAGTAGAGTTATTTTTGGCCGAAAATTGTCTTACAAAAACGTGTAGGATTCTACTTGCACAAGTAGAATCCTAGTCTAACTCTAACAGATGACTTTTCTCCCAAGTCACTTTTTACCCAAGTCTTGTCCAGGTTTTTACTAGGTATAGCATGGACCACATAAATAATAAGAGGCTACCAATTATAACATTAATTCGAAATTAGCATGAATTAATTTTTACTACAATTAATTGCAATTTATTCCACTAAAAAACTGCAATTGAACTCCTCAGTTTGAATTTCGAAAATTCAATAACACTTATTTTAACTCCTCATGTTAAGATCTCAAATACCAATTAATTAAATTAAATCACTCAAAATTTAATTTAATCAACTAATTAAATCCTTTACAATTCCGCTTAAACTATTTCATGTGACGGATACAAAATCCACCGGCCGGGTTTTCACATGAAAACTTATAAGCTTATATAAAGGGGTATCATCAAACTCAAAACCAAGTCATGGATTCTATCAACTAATTATTATTCACAAATGTTATTCGTTATTGTCCAATCTATTAGGCATACACTAACTCTGAATAGAGTCGTACCTTTTGATAAATCAAAACAATAAACAAATTACATTGATCATAATAATTATATCAAGATTAGGAGTATAAGTTCATTTAATGAATTAGAGAAAATATTTTATATATTCAGTACAAAAACATCTTTTCTCTACTTGGTCCGTTCAATATACACTGAGTATACTAGCACAAGAAGTCGGAGTCAAACCACTCCCATAATCAAGACAAATTATACTATAATCTTGTGCTACAATCATCAAGATATTTTGTCCAATAATATCTTTGATTGTGAACAAAATTTATTAATTATGAGAACCAACAATTTAATCTTCTGTGCATGAGCTAAGACTCGATACAGTAAATTGTCTACTACATAACTAAAAGGATATACATATAACAAATGAACTATTTAAAATAGTAATTTATTGAATTGAATAAATTAAATATATAATTTTTCCATAAAGAATAAAACAAAATACTATGTCTAAACCGCATGGTTAATAGTATATCCCAACAATCTCCCACTTAGAATCATAACCATGCGTCTACTACCCTAACACCCATTCCTTCTACATGCTTGTCAAAATTCTTCTGTCTCCAAATTTTCCTCTGACGCAATCTTCAACACTCTTGCATCACCGCTTTGAGTTATGTCCCGAATTAAGTGATATTTACGCTCAATATGTTTACTCCTTTTATGGCTTCTTGTTTCCTTCGAGTTTGCAACTGCACCACTATTGTCACAATAAAGTACAATCGGTGCTTGAACCAAAGGAACTGCATTAAGCTCTTTTAAAAAGTTCCTGAGCCAAACAGCCTCTTTAGCTGCCTCAGATGCAGCCACATATTCGGCTTCCATGGTGGAATCAGCAACACATGATTGCTTGATACTCCTCCAACTTATGGCTCCACCTCCTAAGGTAAAAACATATCCTGAGGTAGATTTTCTAGAGTCTCTATCTGACTGGAAATCTGAATCAGTATAGCCAATGGGTGCAAGATCACCTAAGTGATACACCAACATATAATCCCTAGTCCTTTTCAAGTACTTGATTATATGCTTAACAACAATCCAGTGGTCTCGTCTAGGGTTAGACTGAAATCTACTAACCATGCCAACGGCAAAGCAGATATCAGGTCTAGTACATAGCATAGCATACATGAGACTCCCTACAGCAGAAGCATAAGGGACCGCCTTCATTTTTTTCTATCTCATCAGTCGTTTTTTGTGACTGATCTTTCGACAGAGAGATTCCATGTCTAAAAGGGAGAAAGCCTTTCTTGGAATCTTGCATGCTAAATCTGGTGAGAATAGTATCAATATAAAGTGCTTGGGACAAGCCTAATATCCTCTGCTTGCGATCTCGCATAAGCTTGATCCCAAGGATATGTGCTGCCTGTCCCAAATCCTTCATATCAAAACGTGAGGACAACCATTCCTTTACTGAATTCAACATGCTCACATTATTTCCTATGAGCAAAATATCATCTACGTACAAAACCAAAAATGTAACTTTATCTCCATTCCAGTTCTTATAGACACAAGACTCATTTTCACATTGATTAAAACCGAAGGTTTTAATCGATGCGTAAAAACAAGTGTTCCATGCTCTAGAAGCTTGTTTCAATCCATAAATGGATTTCTTTAATTTACACAACATGTGCTCATTGCCACTTTTAATGAAACCAACTGGTTGTGCCATATAGATGCACTCATCAAGACTTCCATTTAGAAAAGGCGTATTGACATCCATTTGCCAAATCTCATAATCGTAGTGAGAGAATCCTAATGGATTTAAGCATGGCTACTGGAGAAAAGGTTTCCTCATAATCGATCCCTTCTTTTTGAGTAAACCCTTTTGCAACAAGCCTAGCTTTAAAAGTTTGCACTTTTCCATCCATTCCTCTCTTTTTCTTATAGATCCATCTACAACCAATGGGTTTGACTCCAGTAGGTGGTTCTACAAGATCCCTGACTTGATTGGAGTACATGGACTCCATTTCAGATTTCATAACATCAACCCATTTATCAGCATATGTATCCTGTAGTGCTTCGTCGTAATTAATAGGTTCTGTATTAGGCTCTTCAGGGATTCTATCAAGATTCTCCCAAGAGCGCAAACCGGAGAGGTTTTCTAATAACTCTCCCACTATGACTAGTCGCTACAGGCGGAGGCTGATTTTGTTGTTGAATCACAACATCATTTTCTGGAACTGAAGCCTCAATGTTATCCTCCACACCTTGCGGTGCTGGGATATCATTAACTTCTTCCTGGAGTGCAGGCTGCAGAACAATTTCAGGTTGTTCAACAATCTAAGGTTACTCAACATTACTCCCACTATTTTGGGGTAGCGAGATGTCAGACAATTGCTCTTGTGCAATCTGCTTCCTATTGACATTTCTCCCACTACGATAATGCAGTGGTATGTCAATACTGGCTTCCGGGATACGTTCTAGAGATGAGTCTTTAGTTACTCCATTATTTAATTCCTGTAAAACTAGTTTACTTCTAGGAATATGGTTCATTAAATAGTCCTCTTCTAAAAATCTGGCATTTGTCGTAACAATTACCTTCTTTTCTTTGGGACAATAAAACAAACCGCCTTTAGTTCCTTTTGGATATCCAATAAAAATGCATACTTCTGTCCTTGATTCCAATTTATCCGCTTTCCCTTTCAACACATGTGCTGGACAGCCCCAAACCCGAATGTGCCGTAAACTTGGCTCCGCCCAGTCCACAATTCTACTGGAGTCGAAGGTACTGACTTTGAAGGAACCAAATTTGGAATGTAATTTGCTGTTTCTAAAGCATATCCCCAAAAGTAAGAAGGCAAATCGGAATAACTTAACATTGATCTAACCATTTCCATAAGGGTCTTATTTCTTCTTTCTGCCACACCATTTTGTTGTGGTGTTCCTGGGGCAGATAATTGAGATGTAATTCCACTATCTGATAAGTATCTTATGAACTCCGCAGAAAGGTATTCACCACCACGATCAGATCGCAATGTTTTGATATATTTATCATGTCGTTTCTCTGTTTCCGTCTTAAATTCTTTGAATTTCTCAAAGCATTCAGACTTACGTCGCAACAGATAAATATATCCATATTTTGAGTAATCATCTGTGAAAGTCACAAAATACTCAGAACCACCTCTTCCTTGTATATTCATAGGGCCACACAAATCAGAATGAATTAGTTCTAGCTTATCGCTGGCTCTATTTCTTTTTGAGGGAAAATGTCTCTTGTTCATTTTACCTTCTAAACAGGATTCGCATGTTGGTAGTGACTCCACTTTCAATGAACTCAAAGGTCCATCAGAGACCAATCTCGAAATCCTATTTAGATTTATATGACCTAGACGTAAGTGCCACAAATAAGTTTGACTCAATTCAGAAATACGTTTTCTTTTATGTGGCAGATTAATGTTATTCAATTCTTTTGGTTGTTGTAGCACACGAGGAGAGATATCAAGAATAAAAAGGTCATGTACTCTAGCAGCAGTGTAGTTAAAACGCTTATTAAACTTAATAGCAACAGAGTTATTAGCAAAATAAACATTATAACAACATCCATTATTTTCGAAACAGAAATTAAATTCCTTCTAATGGAAGGTACATAGAGAACATCTTTTAGATCTAAAACTCTATCACTACTAAACGAAACTCTAATATTTCCTAAAGCTAAAGCTGGTGCTGACTCGCCATTGGCTTGAAAAACGCAAACTTCATTCTCACTTAGCCGCCGCGTTTCCTGAAACCCCTGCAAAGTAGTGCAGATATGATTAGTGGCTCCCGAATCTACACACCAAAACATGGTAGAAACAGCTCTAAACAAGTTTCAACGACATTTGAATTTGAATTATCTTGCTTATTCAACTTTGCCAGATAGGCAGGGCATTGTTTCTTGTGATGTCCATGTTGCTTGCAACGATAGCACTTGCCTTTGGGCTTTTTCACAATAGCCGCACCACCAGGTGACAAAACCTTTTGAGACTTCTTCTTTTTCTTATTGCCTTTCGACTTAGAAACTGAAGCTTTCTCAACATTGAGTTCCACAACTGGAGCTTGTTGTTTGATAATAGATTCTGCCACTTGCAGCTCATTCAACAATTTCGCTAGTGACAAATCCATTTTTTTCATATTATAGTTCAAGCGAAATTGTTGAAAACTGTCAGGCAGAGTCTGTAGGACCATCTCAACTTGAGATTCCTTATCAATCAAGGCTCCAAGGACCTCCAGTTCATTCAGAAGACTCATCATCTTCAGAACATGGTCCCTGACCGATGATCCTTCAGCCATCTTGGTGTTCAAAAGGGCTTTCATGGCAGCTTGCTTTGCTGCACGATTTTGCTCACCGAACATCTCTTTGAGACTTTCAAGCATATCGTAAGCAGACCCCATAGACTGATGTTGATGTTGCAAAACATTCGCCATAGAGGCAAGAATGTAACATCGCGCCATCTCATCAACCTTAACCCATTTGTCATAGGCCTTAACCTGATCATCAGTAGCATTTTCAAGTTTTTCTGGGCACCCCTCAGTGATTACAAATTTATAACCTTCAGCAGTTAGGACAATATCAAGGTTTCTTTTCGAGTCAACATAATTCGGTCCTTCTAACTTGTTTTGGTTCAGAATTGAGGTAAGTGGGTTGAATGAAGACATTGTTAATCTGAGATATATTTACATTAAATAGATCATTAGTTATGTATTTAGAATAATTAAATTCAAAAACAGCACATTACACATATAACCATGCTCATTGAACAGTTAGATTCGTTAGGAAAACTTAACTATTCATGCAAAATATATGAGTGATGTAAGATATTAACCCCATAAATTTAAACAGGACCAACTCAGATGGAGAGTAAACTGTTAATTTAAGATAGGTGAATATCACTTTTATAAACTCTAGTTTCATTGAATCAACATGTAACTCAGTTGGAGAGTTAATACAAGTAATCAAATAACTAGAGGCAAAACTACAGTAATCATCTATAATGAATTTATCCGATGGGGAAAAAGACCTATGTCAACATATAAATTCATTATATAACAGTAAAACATGATTGTAAACAATGGGAATCGAACCCTACCATCACAGATTTCTTTTAAAATTTCTTTTTATTAAATTTTTTTCCAGAAGATATAAAAATAGCCAAAAACCCATCTAAACGACCCTGGATGCCCAAAAAACGACGTACATCATCAATAGTTGATGTGTTTTTTAAGTTGTGCCGTTTCCGATGAACCTACCAAATTTGAGGTCAATCGGAGTTCGACACAATTTCGGAATTCTAAAAGCATGACTTATTTGTAGAATTCTGTTTTTGGCGATTTTGAGTGTTTTTATTATTTTGACTTGTTCAAATCATATAATATACTCTTGTACGTTAAAACATGATTTCAGAATTCATAATAATAATAATAATAATATTATAATAATAATAAAAACACGTTCAGGCAGAATTGTAAAAAAAAAAAAGTATGTTTTTCACTGTTAAAAGAAAAAGCCATTGTTCATAATTCTGTATATTAATCCATAATTACAGAACAAATATCATACAAAACAATCAAGTTTTTATTAATATAACACTCTGATTATGGACAAAACGCTACTCACACAGATTTAATTCACTGTTTATGCATATGTGTATTAACCCATAATTACAGAATTAATAGCATTCAAGAAACAATCATGTTTTTATAAAAAAACAAATTGATATTCATCAAAAAAGTAATTAAAGAGACTGTCATTAAATATAACACCACTGTTTATGATGTGTATATTAATTCATAATTTCAGAATTAAGATACTAATAAAAAAATATTTTTGAGATAGAATAATCATACCAAACATGTATCATTGAACAACAGGTTTTAATATTAGTCTATTCATGTTGTATTACATTATCTAGTTAGATGTAAGACGGCGTCTGATACCAATTGTTGGAACATGCGCAGCGGAAGCAAGCAAAACAAACCAGGCATCTAATACATGTAAACTAGACAATGCTATAATCACAAGATTAGAAGCACTAACCTCTTGAAATCGTTGCACAAAGCTTCCAAACAGCAAGAATCCAGGGCTGCAGTCTTCTGCTATATGCCTAATAAAACCTTGGACGTTTTTGCTTTTGGGTGGGCAAAAACAATACAACTCTAAAAGTAAGTAATTAGGTGAAATTCGTCCTCCTTATGTAGAGTTATTTTTGGCCGAAAATTATCTTACAAAAACGTGTAGGATTCTACTTGCACAAGTAGAATCCTACTCTAACTCTAACGGATGACTTTTCTCCCAAGTCACTTTTTACCCAAGTCTTGTCCAGGTTTTTACTAGGTATAGCAGGGACCACAGAAATAATAAGAGGCTACCAATTATAGCATTAATTCGAAATTAGCATGAATTAATTCTTACTACAATTAATTACAATTTATTCCACTAAAAACCTGCAATTGAACTCCTCAGTATGAATTTCGAAAATTCAATAACACTTATTTTAACTCCCC